>JAMKCH010020292.1:0-80849 GCA_023653785.1 Ophioderma brevispina
ATTTGCGTTATTCACTTCAAGTGTGATATTATACATTGGTAAGCATTTCAAATAAGGCAAAAAACATGGTTTGAAGAAAAAAATGGGGGGGGGTTCTGGAATGCCTTGTGTCCTCTTTAAATGTAGACGGTTTCATATAGAAGTCCCATGGATGCAAATGAGGCTTAAACAATTGATTCGTCATGCGCGTCATGATGGGTTTTGCAGTAGCGCTTGACGGAATGAAATGCACTAGACTCATTGCATCCATGGGACTTCTATATGAACTGTCTACCCTTTAATTCCCTTATTTTTGTCAAATCTGGGCCAATCTTGCCCTTAGAACAGATTTTTCTCACACATCACCAAATTATAAATTCAACGGAAATGTTCATTATGGAATAGATTGTATTTTCTATGCATTGTAATGTTCAGTCAAGGGTGAGCTTATTCACTAGTCCTCTTTTGTTTTGAGAATACTGAGTTTATGGATTAGACCAAATCACTCTCGAGTCAGTAATGTTGTCTATAATTATCATGCTTTCTAGGCTTTTAAGATGTGAAAAGTACGATTGACTCAAATGTCAATGTTATAATAACACTCGTTTATAACAGATTGCATATCGAAATTATTGCAGGAAATATTGCTAGCAGCACATGCCTTTAAGTCCTGCAATCAAATAAATATATAATTCTGTTAGGTCTCAACTACTAGAGGACAAATGATGTTACCTTTACACTCGATTAACCTGTGAGTGGGTAAACATGATTTCACTGAGTGGTATGAATGAGATGGGAGGTCATGAGCCTTTTAGTTGTGTGTAAACAATGAGAGAATCGCATTTGTTCCGGAAACTCTCATATGACCTTGCCAGCTTACACATAATATCCCCCTCCCTAAGTGGGTAAAATGTTCCGACTAGTGCATGTGGTTTGGCCTTGACCTTTGACTTCTTGGATCAGGACTGTTGTTGTGTGGCCTTGCCTTAAGGCAGGAATAGGAGATAACTTTGGTCCACTTTTGTTGATTTCATTTGAGTCTTTGAATCGGTTGAGTCATTTGCCTGTAAATCTGCATAACTTTGATGGATTTTAACTCAAACTATAATCATAGATGGAACCGGGGATCCCTCCATTTATGATGGGGTCAAGTTCACATGCAAGGTAGTTAAGGTCAAGTTTAAGATTAAAATTGACCTCAATTGAAAATTTTGAAGTTCAATTGGAACCAACTTGGTTTATGGAATTTACTTGCAATCTTTCTACTGTTTAAGAGTCAAAGGTCACATATCAAGTCAAAGGTTCATATGAGGCCTGTCATTAACAAACTGTGATGGCAGAGCGGCACATGCGGTCCCCGAGGACTTATCTATTTTTTAAAAGATGCTTGTTCATTGGACTTTAAGAAAGCTCTGTCATGCTTCTGATGTATAGTAAACTGGTAGTCTTTTAGACTTTTGGAGAACCTGTGGCTCTTCTTGAGGTGGTCAAGATATCATTAATGATCTAGGGAGGATATATTTCTCCGAAGTTGGAGCCTTTGATTTTAAATGTTATATTTGGCACGAGGCTTCTGTCCACCATTTATAAGCTATATTTGTGGCTGGAGGGGTGAGAAATTTTTATATATTGTTTAGATTATGCAGGTTCCACAGTTACTAGTATGTATTGCTATAGGCATAAACCCATTGTTGTGTTGCCCTCAGTGCCCAATCAAAAATTACCTTTGTTAATTATTTTTATGATAATTTTTGGAGTATTTCCTAACAACTGCTTTGTTCCAACTTTAAAATAACCATATTGATCCCAGTACATGTCACAGGTTTATGTAAATGAGGAAATGGTTTGAAGTAGACTCAAGTCGATGCGGGGGTATATCTGTGCATCTAGTTTTCAGTTGTGAGACCTGCACATTCTATGTCACTGAAGTTGGCACTCAATATAGCCTTGATATTTTCATATTCGAACAATATTTTCTTGTATTTTTATGCAGTACAGGGTTACATACGTAATATGTTGTGTTATGAAATCTTAAACATTAGAATGTAAACAATTCACCATTTTCAATACAAACCCAGCGGCAACCTCATGTTAACAGGGGGCAGCCTTTTTTTATCCATCATACCAAAAGGGGAGAAATATTTCTGATAAGAAAAGAGACTTTTTCGGCGATCTTGAGTCTTCAAAAGCCACTTTTATATTCTTCATATATTTTGTAGACAATCTGAAGAAGCAATTTTTAATTGGAGGTAATTGGAGAAATGATGTTACCAAAATAACATAGTTTCAAAATTGCAGTCACATGAGACTAATTTCAAAGGCAATTGTCTGCGTGTTGACCAACAAAATGTGACTCCTGCTCCCACAAAACCCGGGTAAAGTCGCCAGTCACTTAAGGAGGAAGAGGTCAATAAACTTGGATAAAATCAATAGAAACAAAAGAAAATCCTAGGCAAATATTGATTTTTGATGGACAAAAGAAAATGCAATGTTTGCAGTGATAATCATTTAAAGCTTGTTTTTCTCAGCATTTAAAATCGTACATATCGTAAAATGAAAAATTTCCGACTTTATCGGGTGTTCGTGGGGAGCACGTCACAAATAGTATGGTTTTACTTTCTATCTGAAAAAAAAAATATGTACAACTTGTGGATTTTAATTGCTTTTCAAGGTGTGAATATCCTGATATTTCAGTTAAATGAACAACCATGTGATGAAAATTGTTTCTGAATGTGAAAAATGTGAATTTGAGGTGGTTTTGCAGTTTGATTTGCTGAATTGGGTTGCCAATTCAAAACCCCTAGTTGCATTAATTTTCAACATAGGATAATAATGGATATTACACATAGAAATTGAGGTGACCAGGGTTACGTTTGTTAACTTAAAGGGGATGACCATATTAGGTCTATAAAGTTTTCTTTGATAGATGCCCTTACCCCCAAAACCCCATATGTAAAGTTTTGTGCCCATAATGCAAACCCATTTTAAAGTTTTTAAGAGCTAAAAACATGGTTGAACTAAATATTGTCAACCAAAATGGGGCTATTTTCGCTCTACCATACAAACCAAAACATCCTTTGCCCTAAGATTCAAGGAGTGGTAAATGGTAGTAGTAATTGCTTATAAATTAGTAGCTCTCTTCTGATACCAAAATTTTACCAACCTTCCGGGCAAATTATGGTGTCCCTGGGGATGAGGCTATTAGCAATCTGACCAGGACTTTAAAAAATGTGGAAACAACAATTTAATGTAGAAACCAATGACAATACTTTCAGATGCTGGAGTATTGAAGTTGTAAACTTGAGATATTATTGCAGGATAAATAACTACTAGGGTGATAAGAATAAACAAATTGAAAAACAAAAGGCGACCTAATACTTATAACACAAATTTTGGCGCCTAGGGGCTGGCTTGCCATTATGATCATTATAGATAGCATGCATTGTATTACTCTTTTTTTTTTTTTCATTTTTTTTTTTCAAGTGATAGCTGCTTTGATGTCATCGGTTGGATAGGCATACATGCTGCATCAGTAGATAAGGAATGCAGGCTATTATCAACAGATAGCAGGTATTACTAATCATTCAGGTGGATGGCCACATGCTTGTGTCATAAGTGGATAGCATGCATTTACTTCATCAGCGATAGCATGACATGTCTATCATCAGTAGAGAACATGCATTGCTATCCCGCATGTAACATGTTCAGTAGATTAGCATGCATTACTTATACCTAGATAACAATGCATTGCTACATCATTCGACAGCACGGATTGTTATCAGCCAGAATAACCTGCATTGCCTATCATCAGTAGATGCAATGCATTGCCATCATCATCATTGCTATCAGCATTAGATGGCATGCAGTGCTATCATCGTAGATCAGCATACATTGCTATCAGTGGATCTCATGCATTGCTATCATCCAGTAGACAGCATGCTTTTATCAATCAGTAAACAACGATGCATTGCTATCATCAGCAGATCCATGCTATCACGCCGATAGCTTGCATTGATATCATCAGTATATAACTGCATTGCTATCATCATTAGATAACATTCATTGCTATCATCAGTAGATAACATGCATTCCTATCCTCAGTAGATAACATGCATTACTATCATCAGTATATAACACATTGCTATCATCAGTAGACAAGCACGGATTGTTATCCATCAGCAGATAACATGCATGCTTCCATCAGAATAGCAGCATTGCCATCATCAGCATTGCTATCATCAGTATATAGCATGCATTGCTATCATCATTAGATAGCATACCTTGCCTATCAGTGGATCTCATGCATGGCTAATCATCAGTAGACATCATGCATTGCTATCACAATCATAAACAACATGCATTGCTATCCATCAGCAGATACAATTTCTATCATCAGCAGATAGTCTTGCATTGATTGCATCAGTAGATAACAATGCATTGCTATCATCATTAGATAACTGCTTGCTATCATCAGTAGATAACATGCATTACTAATCATCAGTAATAACATGCATTACTATCATCAGCATATCATGGCCCATTGCTATCATCCATTAGATAACAATGCATTGCCATCATCAGCAGATATACACGCATGGATTGGCTATCATCAGTAGATAGCATGCATTGCTATCATCAGCAGATAGCAATGGCATTGCTACACCAGGCATAGCATGCATGGCAATCATCAGCAGATAGCATGCATTGCTATCATCAGTAGATACCATATACATTGCTATCATCATCAAACAGCATGCATTGCTATCATCCGTAATAGAAAATGCATTGCCTATCATCAGCCACATCATGCATGCTATCATCAGCAGATATCATGCATTGCTGTCATCAGCGACATTATTATGTAATTGGCATGTATTATTATTCTCCTAGGTAACATATGGGGCATTCAATATTCACAATTACGTTACTGTTTTTGATCATAATTTAACCTCCAGAAGACCAAGATGTGGTATTTTTCGATCTGACATACTTTGATACAAATCACTGAGATCATTTCAGAAGTTAAAATTCTTTCACTTTAAATGTTAAGTGATTACTACTACTATTACTACGCTATACTTCTTTAGCACCCATCATCTACTTTTTTTTTTTTTCAGTCATTTTGTTGCCATGCTAAAAAAATAAATCTAATGAGATTGAAAACGTTCTGTAAAAATAGTTAAAATTCTTGTTAAGGGAATTGACTACTAATATAGTACTAAGTACTAGTCTACAGTACTAGAATCTATTTCTTCATTTGTTACCAGGATAAATAATAAACTTAAATTAAAAAAAGAAAAAACCTAAAAAATTTTAAAATATTATATTATTATTATGCCTTTTACAAATTTGAAATACATTTGGAAAATATGGCTTGTGCACCCTGACCGTATTATGCCGTTGAAAACTTTAAATCACACTGTCAATTGCACAATTTCCGCCCTCGGTCCTGCACTTTCCGCACGCTGTTTGCCGACAAGCTCACTTTACAAATCCCCATTTCCCCTGTGTTCATGCTTCATTGCCATACCTGGCTGTTTAACCTGGTCTTAGAATGTTGTTGATTGGTGTAGCTCGTGTTTATTACTTCTGCTTAAGTTAAAGCTTCCATGAACTGTGTGTGGTGTGTTGTAGTGGGGGAGATTGGTATTAATGTTATTAATGACATCCTGTACTTGTATTTTAGGTGACTAATTTGGTATTTCTCCTATTTGTTCGGTTGTTTTTAACGAATTCAGGCAACAGCATGAATCCAACAAAGTAGAAAATGATCTGCAAAGTTGGGATGTTCAACCACTACTGGTTCAACAACTGGGAGAGCATGTGCCTAGCGGTTAGGGTGTTCGCCTGTGGTGCAATTTACCCAAAAAATCCCAGGTTCGAATCCTGTGGTATCACTTGCTGGGATATATTCGGTTTTTCAATTCTGGATTTATCTGTATGCGAGCTATTGATTAATAACATAACCGGGCTTCGCCTCCTGTTCAACTTGAATTGGGCAGAATGAAATCATGAAAGCACCGTCCTTCGGAGGAGACCTTAAGCCATCAATAGTCCCATGTACAGAGATTAGGAGGCGTCCGTATCAGCTTACTTAGAAGTTGAATAAATCCTGACACACCACAGCCATTACCAATGACTTGTGGAATCGCTAAAGAAGGTTCAACAACTACTGGAACATAACATTGAAGGGTTTAGGGTTAAAGGCCCCTCTGCATAGCTGCAGTGTTTAAATTTGACAGTATCATAAGAACACAACGCCAAATAGGCTATTACAGATTGGGCCTTCTTGCCTAAACCCATAGACATGTTCCTCATTTCATATGGCAACTATGAATTGTTACTAGCATTACTAAATGAGCAAGACTGGAGCAAGACTCGAACCCACAAACTTTATTATTATGACCCTGTTTACACTAGTATACCATGCAATCCGAGCTTCAGAAAGTTTTCTTTTTTTGTAATGCGTAAATCAATATTGTAATCGAATAAATGCCACACATGTAACAGACTCTATTTACAAAATATTAATTGTCGCTGAGTAGGATAGTTAACAAATATATCATGAGGTTAAATTGTGACTTATCAACTTTATGAGTCACAGCTTGTGAAATGGACCCGTCAACATTTGACCAATGATAAGTGTATTATTGCAGTGAACATAGGCTGTCCATATTTCAGTTTATGTCTGGCACCTGCAGATAGAAAAACATTGATGCTCCAGGAGTACTGTTGGTTTAACGGCAGCTTAATCTTGAAAAATAATTCGTCTATCTATCGATCACCAAAACAATAGTTGGGTGACCTCTGTGATGTGTTATGGCGCACATGCTTTTCCATTAGAAGTGCAAAGCCACAATGCCCGCTGTGTACACTCTTTTTATCATTTTAATTGCATGTGGTGATGGCTGTCTGTAGAAATTCCTCTAAAGAATATTAGGCAGAAAATTCACTGACTCAAATTATTGAAATAAGTTTATGATAATATATTGATAATATAATACATCAAAATCACAAAATAATTACATCATCGTATGGATTTTGATGTGTTTATTATCTTCACATTGAAGTTTAAGAATCATATTTGGTCCAATTCTGGGCATTTTAGGTCATTTTGCCTTCTGCAGCTTTAGGCATGGACTATTGTGGATAGCAGATCTGTCATAGGCAGCATTGTCATCCATCTCAAAACAAACGGATTCCTTGCTATCCCAACCCTATCCAATTTTAATGACTCTTGCAGGTCAGGTCAGGTTTCACTTTTAGGGCCTGCTACTGTATCCTTGTAACCATACTACCTTTCCATGGCCGAGTTTTGTCAGCGGCTAAACCGTCACCCCATGTTTTCTAAGGAAATCTGATGAGGAGGGTAGCTGGGTACGCTGGTAGAAAGTGTCCTTGGTAGATGAGCTATTGTAACTCATAGTGAGATTGGGATCTTCCCCCTTTATCCAATCTCTCCTTAACTTCTTTGATGTCTTTAATATCCGCTCACTATACACATGACAATCTCAGAGAAACTGGGCCTAAGGCTCATCCCACTTTAATTAAATTAGCCCAATGTTGGTACAAATTTAGGCTTATAGGACATCAATTTTGACTAACCTTATTCAAATGATGTCCATTAGTACAAATTGACTAATTTATTTTTTCATGTGGGTATACAGGTTAGTCTCTTAGGGACCCTATGTGACCATTGACCTGCCATAGTGATTTGCAAGTATTACTTATTGTATTTTTTGTCCTCTTCATATACGCAGTTTTTGTTCCCATGCACATTTATTTGCCATAAGGACAAACCAAGTGTTATGAAATTTTGGCCAAGCTGTAATAAATCTAAATAAAAGAAACCGGTAGCCACCCTCTTCCAAGTTACACGTGAAGCAAATATATGTTTAAAAGTAGCACCACCACAATTTATTAATATCATTTACCCACTAAAAATTACAATATTATAGAGGAACAGCTCTCAAAATTACAAACAAATAAACCATTGCTTTGATAGAATTATACAAAAACAAATAAAGGTGTTAATCAGTAGGTCTGTAGAGGGAACTGAAATAGAACAGGATTAATTCATTAACTATTGGAGAATGCATCGCTCATGTTGCTTGCTATAGAATACATGGCCCCATTTTGAAAGTCAGGGCCCACTGACACAACACTTTCAACAAAATCCAAAGCTAAAACTTTCAGAAAGATGACAGCAGAAGGTTGTGGTACAATAACTTTTATACCCTTCCATCAAAGGATAAGACCTCTTCTTGGGTTTGAAAATTATGAAGAAACTCAATTATGTTAGTCTTAAAATGTTGCCATTTGATTGTAATTTAAGGAACAATTCTTATATAGTTAGGGTAAAAAATACATGAGAAATTCAAAACCTGTTAAATGGGTAAGGCAAAACTGGTTACCTCTTAGGGCACGCATTCTCAGGTTCTTGTTGAAAACAACGGTGATTAATGGGTCTTTCCGTGTGTGTGGAGCTGATTTCGCCACAAAATATGGGTAATTTTTCCACATCAAGAAAAAGTCCTGGTTCTACGTGTGTACCACAATTCTATAACTGGAAAATTATAAAAGTCCTACTCTTTTATGATTTTTCCCAAAAGAGAAGGGGAAATAAAAAGACCTCTGGTCTCCCGTATTCTGTTTTAGTCACATAGCTGAGATCCGTTTCATTTTCAAAAACTTTACACTCCATTCAGCTTACGTATAAGACATCAAATGCAGCAAGGATAAGATACCAAATCATGAAGGTTCAGCATTTTATTTCCTTTGGAAATGCATTTTTCATTGATGATTATAATGTGTCCTGTTAACCTCAAAACATTTGTAATATACTAACAAGAGTAGAGACTTGAAGTTCATATGCAAGCATTGTGTAAGGTGTGATTTAAATTGGTTTTGAGTGCATATTTGATTACTTTTTTAACCCTCTTGATGACTAACAACCATTTTATTGGTCATATATAGGATTATATGATGAGTTTAACCAATCAGAGACATGGTAAGATAGGCTTGTGGGTTTGTTTAGATATATAGAAAGTCTATTTTGATTGGTTATTCATAGGTATATTATGTAATGGACCAATTAGAGATAATGTAAGAAAGGTTATAGACCAATTAGAGATGATGTAAGAAAGGTTATAGACCAATTATAGATGATGTAAGAAAGGTTATAGACCAATTATAGATGATGTAAGAAAGGTTATAGACCAATTATAGATGATGTAAGAAAGGTTATAGACCAATTATAGATGATGTAAGAAAGGTTATAGACCAATTATAGATGATGTAAGAAAGGTTATAGACCAATTATAGATGATGTAAGAAAGGTTATAGACCAATTATAGATGATGTAAGAAAGGTTATAGACCAATTATAGATGATGTAAGAAAGGTTATAGACCAATTATAGATGATGTAAGAAAGGTTATAGACCAATTATAGATGATGTAAGAAAGGTTATAGACCAATTATAGATGATGTAAGAAAGGTTATAGACCAATTATAGATGATGTAAGAAAGGTTATAGACCAATTATAGATGATGTAAGAAAGGTTATAGACCAATTATAGATGATGTAAGAAAGGTTATAGACCAATTATAGATGATGTAAGAAAGGTTATAGACCTTTGGAGTTACAAAAAGTCACATTTGTACATAAAGTGGCAGGATGTCAATGTGCTTAATCACATGTTTCTTGGCATTAACTCTTTTGTGTGAACATTATTTTGAAAGCTGTTTTTAACAAAATGGGTATTTTTTTGGTTGAAAATCCTGGTTGTCAGCAATTATATTTTGTAAAATTTACAAAGGATATTTAATCAAAATTGGATGCCTAACTGCCCCTCTTGATATTATTTGTTTTATTTTCATTTTTGTCATAATAAATGAGACTTTCAAACTACTGTGATTTATTACTAGCCAAAGTTGGGAGCCATGAAAATTATCTGGCATAGGATTTAGCTTTAGGGTGAGATAGATTACTCAAGCTCTCTACTTCATCAGAAAACCAATTGGCTGGACCTCAAAATACAAAATACCCACACATACCTTGGTGGCAGGAACCCCTCTGAGGACACTGCGACTGTGAATGTATATAAACTTTAATTGATATGCCAAACATGGACATTTGAGTGTGTGGGGAAAATCCCTGTGTATGATTCCTAACTGTGAGACTGCAGACCCTAACCCAAGTGGTTTGTAATGTTCTCAACAATTTTCTCCTAGTTGCAGAGTGTGAACATCCACATGTCCACAGTCCACAGTCAACATGGAATTAGACACGATCCGTGATTTGCTAAATCAAAAATCGAAAAAATCATCAAATTTTTAATTTAAATGATATATTGCATGTTCTGGAACAAGTGTAGGTATCCTAACATATCCGACAAATGATAAGGACCAGAAGCAACCCTAATAAGGACCAAAAGCTGATATTTTAGGCATTAGGGTCCGTCACACTTCCTACAACACTAATTGAATGGAGATTCGTATCTTTGAACACTGCCGTTTTCTTCCTTTTCTGTCAATTCTTCAGTTGAAAAGGTACTTATGAGAATTCTACAGCTTTTCCTTCACTTTTATGCTATTCCTGGCATTTCAAATAGTTTGGTTCTTCGGATAATCATTGATAGGGTCTTTAAACTCCCTCAACTTCTACAACAATGGCAATAGTAAAGTGAATGCTAAACAATTAAGAGTTACTTGTAGGAATAATGACCTCCTAACTTTTGGATGCATCCATTTTATTTTTCATTAATTTTGTGACCACAGAGTGCCCTTGGTATGATTTTACAGCTGAGATTACAGGCTTTTCTTTCAACACCAGTAACTTCATTTTCAGGTCATTGCCTATGAAGCGATGCATCATATTTGAGTATAATTTGGCCTTCAAGCTCTTTTTGCATAATCATATGAGTAATTGCCAACATCACTCCATTTAATCACATTGGGTCACAAAAAATAATAATGATAATAATGTCTTTGTAAAGCACTATCTATCCATTATGGCTATTCCAAGATAAAGAAAAAGAGGAGACATAAATTTATGAAGAAATAGACTTAACAAAAGTATATTTAAGACAAATTCTATGAATTGAATGTCGACATTCTGGAGCAGTTCTTCAGAGTGCAGATTGTAATTTGAAAAAAGTTCTCTGGGTTTTTATCTTTACCCAGAAAGGCCGGCACAAGTAAGTTCTGAAGTTCGGTGTGTTCATCCCATTCCTATATAGCAGACTGTGTGCCCAGAGAACTGGAACCTGATAATTTGTATTTTGAATCAATACACTTTGGATGAGTAATTTCTTAAAATGTAAATTTACATCAATCCCAATGTGCATGAATTCTTCACATTTTGTTCAAGATTTAAAGCAAAAATGTAGTGCACTAATATTGAATTTCAATAGGAACAAAATTATTTGATATCCTAGAGGGTATGAACATTTTAAAATAAAACATAAATGACATGTCTAGAGAAATAGTACACTGGTCACTCATCACTTTTAACCCTCTGAGAACTTTGGTTACAAAGAAGGCTATATGATTTATTGGGCACAGCTGTTTGGCCCTATACAAATTTTGTCTTTTATAGTTAGAACAATTCTAAGCAGTGGTGACACAATTTTTACAACTGATATAAGTAGGGACATGCAAGAGCTATTATCTCTACAAAATTCAGACAAATCTATTGCATGAATCTTGCCACCTAGGTCTACAAAGGACACAATTTGTATTTTATAGTGCCCTTCAATATGCCCATTCTCCATAGAAAGACGTGGAAAACTAGATTTTTAAGATAAATCATATTTTTGTAATTTTGAATTTTTGTAAAAATTACACAGAATGTAGTTAGTTGACCAAATATTCCAAATCAGTTTTTAAAAGTGTATTGCCGGTGATATTTTTTGTATTATTCTGGTTTTGTCATAATAAATGAGACTTTCAAACAGCTGTGTGAGCCAATCAGTACTATGAGCTTGTAAAATCTCAATTCCCTTGGCACAGTTCAGTAGCTTTCATTCACCAATGTATTTAGAAAACACACCCCCTGGTTTTTGGGTGTGATATATGATACCCAGATCACACACGGTCATTTCATGTCAATGTATGTACAAGTACAACCCACTGAACTGTGTCCTTGGTGGATGAGCATATTGTAACTCATAGTGTAGCATTTAGAAAGTCTATTTTCATTGGTTAATCAGATTACTATAACATGTAATTCATAAATGGTTATTATGAGAGAAGAAAAATTATTCAAACACTCCAATAATATATCATGCAGCAGTACTCACTATTTTTAATGAACGAAAAAAGGTATGCTTAGAATGTTTGTGTGACGTTGGATTTATTAATTTACAAAATATGTGTTGTATTAATGTTTAGGTTAATGTCTGAATATTTGTAGTTTTCATGTGCATTGGCAAAAATCAATGCACTTGCGTCAGTTTGACCAGACTCATAATGATTAATCATCGAACTGAGTGAGCATGCATTGTTTCTAAACCAATGTACTCCAATCTAAAAATATCAACCATTAACCTCTTCTAAATTAACCAATTGGAAACACTGTAAGAAAGGGAGCGCAGTACCTAGGGGTTAATCAAGTGGTGAATACACTCTTTAATTTGTTTCTATATTCTTCTTTTTCATTTCATGTCATCTGTTGGTATTGTTTGGTCAACGTTTGGATTGATTTTACTCATTGCATGACTCTCAATAGGTAAGTACTACACAATAGTTTAACAAGAAAAATTACTAATTTGTATTTTATGTTTCTAAAAATAAAAGGCTCACAAAATAACAAATACATAGCTGGTTTAAAAAAATTGTTTTTGGACATTTAGATTTGTGTACAAGATTAAGTGCTGGTAACATTGAGTGCATGACTGTGGAATATGTTAGAGCAAATATGTAACCCATACTGAAATGAACCCATAGTGCAATCATTTCCACTTAATTGAAAACTTTTATCAGTGATCAAAGGATGCCAGTCTGCATGATCAGGTGGCAGCCTAAAACATAGAGGTATAGGGGCAACCTACTTAATTTGTAACACTAGCTCTTTTAAAGCATTTTAGCAAATAGGTGAGGTCTGCTTGTTCTCTGTGGACAAGTGACAGTCTTCAGTGAATGGCTCTTTTCAGAGCCATCTTAAAACTAGTATATAGACAAGGCCTGCTTATTCTCTGTGTTCAGTGAACTGCTCTTTTCAGAGCCACCTTAACTCTATTTTAGCGGATAGGCAAGGCCTGCTTATTCTCTGTTGACAAGTGAGTCTTCAGTGAACGACTCTTTTCAGAGCCACCTTAACTCTATTTTAGCAGATAGGCAAGGCCTGCTTATTCTCTGTTGACAATGGACAGTCTTCAGTGAAACGACTCTTCGAGCCACCTAACTCTATTGTTAGCAGATAGCACTGTCCTTCTTGTTTCTCTGTTGACAAGTTAGTCTTCAGTTATGGCTCTTTTCAGAGCCACCTCCACTCTATTTTAGCAGATGGCGAGGTCTGGCTTGTTCCTCTTTTGAAATTGAGTCTTCAGTGAAAGGCACTTTTCAGAGCCACCTTACCTCTCATTTATGAGCGAGACGGGATGCTTGTTCTCTGTTGACAAGTGAGTCTTCAGTGAATGGCTCTTTTCAGAGCCACTTACCTCTATTGTACAGAGAGACAGGGCTGCTTGGTTCTCTTTTTGACAATGAGTCTTCATTGACCGGCTCTTTTCAGAGCCACCTTACTCTATTTTAGTGAGAGATACACGGCTGCTTGTTCTCTGTTGACAGTAGACTGTCTTCAGTGAATGGCTCATTTTAGAACCACCAGTAGCGAAGTGACATTGTCATGTCGCCTATTTTAATATAGAAAGATAAGGTATGTTTGGTCATAAGTGAGAACCAACATAGCTTTCTGTCCATCATGTCCTTGTTTCTGAGTTGAGTATCATCAACCAGTTTAGGATCTAGTTTTAGTATCAGAATTAGGGCACTAATATAGAACTTGATGTCAGGGCGCTTTGGCCCCTATTTACAGAAATCTTTAACAAAATTTGCCTTTCATTGGCCAATATGGTTGACTTGTTGACAAAATTACTACTAATGTCGAAAAGATTAGGTGGAATATTTGGATCTGAAATTGTTGTTGTCACGGAATTTTACTTTTGATTGCTAATCCTGCATAATGACGGAAAAAAATTGGTAATGGTTTGTTGTTAGTGTTTTGTGAAAGTTGCGTCTCGTCTCCCCTCTCGAGATTCTCGTCAGTCTCGTCTTGATTTTTAACTGAGGGGTTAATAATTGGGTATTTGGATAATTTACTTATTTTTTGAAGTAACATTGATAAAAAAAAGAAGGGGGCTTTTGGTGTTGGCAAAACAAATCTGGTGTCCTAATGTGAATGATATACTATTGGTGTCTTTGGGCAACAGTAGTATTTGAGGTTTTTACAGGCACTCGCTGTTGTTGAAAACTTTCCCTGAGTAACTGATAGAATTTCAATCCTGACTAGAACCAAACTGACAGAAATCTAAAAGATAATTATTTGGTGCGATCTATAATTTGACCCGGAAAGCCATCAATCTTCATTTTGAACTGACCTTACTTTACCCATGGAAATATGACGACAGGATTTGGAGAGCCTTCTATTTTGATTGAACTATTTGCCCCCGGGTATTTGCTCAGGCCAATGGTGAAGCGGTAACTCTTGAATTCAGCTCAACTCTTGGGCAGTATTCTGAAAGTGAGTTTAACTTTAGTCCTGGGTTTAGCCAGTGTAGTCTTGCATGAGTGGACTTTTTTTCTTTCAAAATACTGTGAAAGTTAAATGTAACAGGATGAGAAAATTCTCATGATGGGCCGAAAATGAAGGAATTTCTCACTCTGTTCCAGGACATTTTTAGAGTATTTGGAAGGAAAAAGGTCCACTCATGTAGGACTAACACTGGTTTAAACCCAGGACTAAAGTTGTCTCCCCTTTCAGACTAACCATCCTTGATGATGACATATTTGTCTATTCTTTTTTACGTGACCCGCATTCAGCTGTGATGTTGAAACATGTATTCTTCTTTCTTAAAGAATTAATACTGGCTACACTTTTAATGATATTATTATGAAAGTGATTGATAGTTTAGTTGATTACTTGTCATCTTCCCAAGCTTATCATCACTGAGACCAATTGATCATTGTAAAGTTGTGGAGGAAAAAAAAGGGAAATGTTGTCAGTAAAGTTAGTCTGCCGGGGCACTCTTTTTAGTATTACTTTTTTTGGGGTTTTACTACTAACTTCAGTACAAGTCCATTTACTTATAGTAGTTACTATTGCACTCACTCACTCATCACGCACTCACATCACTCACTTTTCATCACGTTTGTTTTTGTTTTTTTTCACCCTCGCGCTTTCAGCCGCGAGGGTGTTAGTCATGATGGGCAATCTCGATTCCGTCATGTGTGACGACGATCAGGGGCTTCATTTTTTATCGTACGTCGATGAATTTTTGGTAGTGGGTAGGGAGGGATATGGCAAGTCTTCTAGCGCGATCCCGAAATCGGGGCGGGGTTTGGTCGCTCGGGGGGGTTTTTTCGGCTGTGGATTCTTTTAGAATGGAGGGAAATTGGTAATATTCGGTGATGTTACGACTATGCGCCGTGCATTAGATACGCCCTGCCGAGGTCTGGCAATTGGCAAAGAATTAACTCGTTGTGTTCTTCTCTGGTCTATTAGACATCGATCGATTCACGCTCCGTTGTGGGTATGCTTATCATATGAATGGTGTTTTTGTAAGCTCCGTCTATTCAAGGGTATCACCGAAAATAATAACGTCGACAGATCGTCCATGCAATATTACGGCGGTCCCAGTACTTTCCCACGGTGTAGTCTGTGTCACCGACTCCGAAAGGTACTGCAATATGATGGCTCGGGCGAACATCAAACATTTTCCCACGGTGCTACGGCAATATAGGCTAGCTAATTTATTATGCACGCTCATACTTTCCCCACCGCCGTAGTCATTAGCGGGTTGCACCAATCGATTTGTATATTACAAACACGTGATCGCGTTTGTTTTGTCCTTGGCCCCCGGTTTCACCATGAGAGTCCATTACAACATTAGTGAACCGTTGAAAAAACATATGTTGCCCTGGCCGGTCCTATCGTCTGTTAGTGCACGGAGCTGAGGGCTGTCATCAGACACAGTCAACCGTGAGTCAACACAGTTGATGTTCAGCGAATTGGTAACCATACACATTGCTACATGTCAATGATTATGGTCCAGAGAAGATATCTGAAAGATCTTCTCTGGTATGGTCGCTATTCGTATAGTTATTACTTCGACCATGTATGACCTTTTAGCATGTTGCAAGAGTTATAGCTAGTACGATACAAAATACAAAGGAGTGGCATTGTGATGGGCAGCTTCAACCACTACTCTACAGATTGGATTGATCATTGATCTGTAATTATTAATTCATAGTACTGTTTCTGTACAAACACACTCCTGCCCTTGTCCATGTTCATGATGTTGCACTAATGAACCGGGACCTCCCCATAGTTGCGCAGCAGTTTAAAAGCTAAGTAAAAGAAAAAAAACATGTTTCTCGTCCCCGTCCGCTTCCTTTTTTGAGGCGCCATCGATATTTTTTATTTCCAAAAAAATGAAAAAATAAAATAAACAAACGAAATCCATCAGGGATGTTATTTCAAAGACGATGATTGCCGATTTTGGCACCTCCCCGAAATGCATCTCATTGCTGCCATAGTCCTCTTATCATTTTTCCCGTCTTTGAATTCATCATGAATATCATCCGAAAACATAAACATCTTTTAAATGACATCCCCAGTTTTTAATGGCAGATTAACGTTAAATGGCCCAAACCCCGGGAATCTAAAACAAAGATACACGCTTTTCATGCCATGGGCGGCTGCCATTTTTTTTTTTTGGGCAGATTCTCTTCTGTATTGGCATGCACCATGCATGTCATTTCGCCGTATTTTGTCCGTTTTATTAGTCCCCTAATTGAAAAAAAGAGTACGGTTCAGAATATCTCGATCGACTTTTAAAAACACAGAAAATAGATTAAAAACATAATTCGCTAGGAAAGTCCATTAGATATTTGACCAATAAATTTCTGAAATTTTATACATAATTAAACCCTCCCCTTTGAAGATCTTTTTCCCTTAAAATTGCAAGAAACTTCACAAATCGGAATCAACATCAGTGATTAAAACCCGACTTTTATTCCCGACAACTTTCACTGATACCAGCAGTTGATTTTTATGCGTTTCCACCGATAGCCCTATTAAGTATGTCATCAAGTGCCAGTTTATTATTGTGTAAGAGACTGTTTTTGATTCGCAATCGCGGCAGTATTATTCATCAACTCAAGCAGGGGGAAAGGTAATCATCACATTTGTCTTTATTTTATATATTTCTACACTTTTTATATTTAACTCTCTCTGAATTCAAATTTGAGGCTATTTAAGTTTATTACATCATAAATTTATTGTGTTTCCATACTGCAGTTGAAGCATAAATACTAGTTAAGAACACGTTGGATATCAGTCTCCCTGAAGTCATCAAAATGCATCCAAAATGCAACATATATGATTTTACTCTCATAATTTTTGTCTCCTCTTAAGTCAAATACTGAAAGGCTAATAGATAGTCCTTGCCTCTGATCAGCTCTGTGACCACCTAACTGCCCGATATGGAGTTTTTTCCGGTTTTGGATCCAACAGTCCACTTAGCTTCAAGTGCCTTCCATGCAGGCAGAACTGGCTTAGGGACTTCAAGAAACTGAAAAAATGCCTTGATGCCTTCCCATGTTGAAATTGCTTGTGCCCTCTTACAATTTGCAGAATTACTTCATGCCCTTGCAATTTGAAGGCAATTTTTAGCTTCATAGGAGTGAAGCTAATCTAATCGAACCGATTCTGCAGAGCGGGCGAACAGTCCTAGACCTATCTCTTGTTTGGCCCTGATTGAGCAGATTTGTTCCAAATTGGTCGTTTTGAAGTGTGAATGTGCTCTTCAGCTGAATTAATTTCGTAAGCAAAATCGCCCTAGAAGTGTGTTATTTCCCGTTTGTTTTTGTGTTTGTCGCTGTGGAACCCCGTACCCAAGATCCGCACACTCCGAGTCAATACTCACGTATGTTTTGGGGGGGGGGGGGGGTTGTTGTAAGCGAACGCGGCCGTCAACAGCGCATTTTTTAATAGCGAACCTAGATAAAATATAACACTCAATAACACGAGCAAAGAATCCCGAATCAGGCACTGATTGCACTGTGGTATGTGGTGGAGACGTTTATGGTACCATTCCATGTCTTTCAAGGATGTAATCGCGTCGTCCGTATGAGTTGCAGCAGGTTTTTGTAAAATAAATATCGTACAATAATATTCATATAGGTGTATACCAAGTTTTGTTAGGGGAGCTAGGTTGATTTAAAAAGTGGAGTCTGGCAATAATAAGGTTTTATTTCGGGGTTGTGCCTATGTTTTGTTTAATGCTAGTTGTATGTTTTATTTTTTATAGATTTAGTTTTTTATGAGTATTATTTGAAGTGTGTTGGGCTCATTTTATTCGGAGGGGAGTTTGTGCGTATTTGTTCTTCTTTGTATGTAATGGTGTGTTTCGACCTCCGGCTGTTAGCATGTTGACCTCGCATATCCCGGGCAGATCGCACCTCTTTTCATCCTCGGTTTGTAAAGGTCGGGGTTTCGAATGTGAAGATTCAAAGGACATGGATGGGATTGACCGGGGATTGATGGGTCGTACAGTGCGATTGCGTTTGTCAAAGAGTTTCTTTTTGTACTTGTTTGTATTTGTTAGTTTTTTTTTTTTATTATTGTAAGCTTATTGTTTTATAAAGTTATTTTAGTTTTATTTGAAGTTTATAATGATTTTAGTTGTCATTTTATTTGTAATGATGTGTTCGATGTAAATCGACCTCGGGATGTTGCCATGCGACATGCAGCTCTTCGACTGTTACGTTGTTTTTCAAAATGTTAATTTTGTTTGTTCCATGTCGATACTCATACCCAAGTGTGCATTTTGGTCAAAAACATCAAATGAAAGACCATAGATACACAGCTGTATCGTGGCCGAAGGATCCAATGAACAACTGAATTAGTAATTTTGCCCTGTGTATACTGTGATTATACGTTTACGTATAAACCTATGCGTACATGTGTAAGGGTGTTATGCACCTGTGTAAAGCTTGTCATGTGTACTTGAGGTCATTTGGGGAAAATCGGTTGTGTTATTTGTTGGTTAATTGAATATTCATGGAAGGACACTGCGAGCCTCAAGGTTCAGTGTTGTTGTTATGAGAAATTGACCTCTCCCGGCAGCAACCATTGTGCTCAAGGTTTTTTGTGTGTGTGTTTGGGCCTAGAGAGTTGAAATGTGTAGGATAATACAGAATCGGCTGCTCAAATTGAGTTTCAAAGACATTATTTTTGATCAAAGTCAGTACTCGCATCTCCTTGATAAACATCGCGATGCTTTTTTTTAAAAATATCAAATGCTCCATTTTTTAAATTGTTTTGAGTTAACCCCGTATGTAGTGTTTTATTTTAATGCAACTTAATGTTAATGTACTAACATGACTGCAGATTTTGGTATGGAACGTACAAGGGGTGGAATCATTGTTAATTGACAACAGGAAAGGTTTCCCTGAATCACACCTTCCCTGTTCACAAATGCGTCGAATAAAACTTGTTCACGGATCGAGGTTCTAGCAATGTCGTTACTACCTACTATATTCATGGCTATTTTACGTAATATTTTTGTTCTTGGTCATCTTATAAAATAGACAACCCAGGCTGTACACCCCTTTTATCTAATGTAGTCATCCTTTCAATACATGGGGGGGTGGGGGGGCCCGGCCCCCCCCCCGCCCCCCCCCCCCCCCATACAGGTTGCTATTTGCATTATATCTTGTTGCTACCAACCATAGATGAGTGCGTGATTGAGAAGTCGATTACAATATCATGTGACTCATTAATAAAGAAAAATACGTCGCAAATCCTGGCGCGACCCGGCATGATGAGTTAAATCCAATAAAAATTGTCCTTCCAATTCATGGGTCTGTCGTGCGCTGGTGGGAAAATACACCATATTGTGCTCATTAATACCTCAGAAGTGATCAACATCACGCGACCTCATGCAATTATGAATATGGGCTGCCTGGCGTTTATTCGGCGACAATGAGAAACCATGCTCACGGTTGGGCCACTCCCCTTGTCCATGTTCGGCACATGTTAATAGTCAAACACTAAACCATAACAGCCCGTGGCCCGTGCATACACACTACTTTGGAAAAATATTGAGTAACGCATGGGCAAGTCGCGGACAAATTCGTACTGTTTATATATAGGAGGAAACAGAAAATGCTTTTGTTTATAAAATATTTGCAGCATATAGCCTACGGCTCAGAACAATCACAACGCGACATAGCGTAATTCTCTCAACGCAGTGGATGTTTTGTTGGATTTCCTGATTACGTCACCTGGGGATTCCATTTTTTTACAAAAGGGAGAAGTCTTCAGGTAGGTCATATTTTCTACCCAGGTTTGGCCCAGTCGTAAAAAATGATTGTAAGGATGAGAAAACAACAAACCTGAAAACGCACCTTGTTCATGGCCCCCATTGTACGTTTATCAGGCTTAGAGAGGTTAGAAAAAGTGTCCCTCCATTCGGCCCGGGTTAACTCGCAAGTGTCACAAAGCCCAGCCACATCCACAGTTTGGTAACCTTATGCGGAAGGGGATGGGACGCAAATTGTACTAAGTTCCACCAAGCTCTGATAAAGAAATATCGAATTAGCGGAACGATCTCACTAGCTGTGTCCAGGCTAGTGACGTTGTCATTATGACATTAAGAGTGTTAGCCCTACGATGAGGAGGAATACGAATAGAAGATTTCATTTAGTTGAATTGAAACCTCCCCTATTCAGTATTGTTGTTATGATAAATTGGAACCTCTCCCTGCAGCAAGCCATGTGCTCAAAGGTTTTTTGTGTGTGTGTTTGGTCATATCGAGTTAAATGTGTAGGATAAACAGAATCGGCCTGCTCACATTGAGTTTCAAGACCTTTTGTTGATCAAAGTCAGTACTCTCGTATCTCCTTGATACATCGCGATGCTTTTTTAACATGTAAAATGCTCGGCATTTTTAAATTGTTTTGAGTTAACCCCGTATGTAGTGTTTTATTTTATGCAACATTGAATGTTACTGTACTAACATACTGCAGATTTTGGTATGGATGTACAAATGGGTGAATCAGTGTATTACAACAGGAAAGGTTTCCCTGAATCACCCCTTCCCGTTCACAAATGCGTCGATAACACTTGTCACCGGATCGAGGTTCTAAGCATGTCGTTACTACCTAGCTATTTCATTCATGGCTATTTTACGTAATATTTTTGTTCTTGGTCATCTTATAAAATATACAAACCATGGCTGTACACCCCTTTTATCTATTGTAGTCATCCTTTCAATACATGGGGGGGTGTGGGGCCTACAGGTTGCTAATTTGCATTATACGTCGTTTTTTCTACCCCATAGATGAGTGCGTGATTGAGAGTCGATTACAATTCATGTATCCTCAAATTAATAAGAAAATACGTACGAATATCCTGGCCGACCGGTCATGATGAGTTTAAATCCCCAAATAAAAATTGTCCTTCCGTTCATGACGGTCTTGTCGTTGCGAGAGTGTGAAATACACCATATTGGGGCTCATTTTAAGACCTGAGAAGTTGATCAACATCAGCGACCTACCCCCCCCCTCATGATATAATTAATAATGGGCTGCCCTGCGTTTATCGCGAATTAGAAACCATGCTCATGTTGGGCCACTCCCCTTGTCCATGTTCGGCACATGTTTATACATTAAACACTAACCATACAGGCCCGGCCCGTGCATACACACGCGTACTTTGGAAAAATATTGAGTAAACTGCATAGTCAAGTCGCGACAAATTCCTGTACTGTTGTCTATATAGGAGAACAAGAAAATGCTTTTGTTTTAAATATTTGCAGCATTAGCCTACGGCTCAGAACAATCACATACGCGACATAGCGTATTCTCATCAAAGCCGTGGGATGTTTTGTAGGATCCTGTTACGTCACCTGGGATTCTCCCCATTTTTTACAAAAGGGGATAAGTTTTCAGTTATCAATATTTTCTACCCAGGTGTGGCCCAGTCGTAAATGATTGTAATATAGTCACAACACACTGAAAAACAGCCCTTGTAATAGGCCCCCCTATTTAGTGATCATAGCTCTTAGGAGAGGTTAAAAATGTGTCCCTCCATTCGCCCGGGTTAGCTCGCAAGTGTCACAAAGCCCACCACATCCACTTTTGGTACCTTTGGGAAGGGAGGGACGCAATTTGTACTAAGTTCCACCAAGCTCTGATAAAGAAATATGATTAAGTGCGGAAAGATCCTCGACTAAGCTGTTTCCAGGCTATTTGACGTTGTCATTATGACCATTAATTGTTACCTACGATGAGGAGGAATACCGATAGAAGATTCATTAGTTGAATGCAACTCCCCTATTCGCGTAATAATGGAGGTTACGACAGGAATTCCCCTGCATGACTATTTCCATCTTGTACATGAATCGCCTATGCGTGACGTAATTAATCCTGTATTGGAAAGTAAGAAACCCGACTCAGTCCTGTCTTAAACCATCAACTTCAATTAGGAAAATAACACTTAGGCCTATAGGCCATCTTGTGATTTGAATTGTGATTTTGGCCATTAATTTTCGTCTCTGACAAGACTACTCACACGAGGACGGAACTGTTTGTTTTTGAAGATTATGAAAAATAACAACAGGGGGAAATGGAAATTCGGACATTCCCAGCATGCACAGGAGCAACGCGAAGGTTTTTAGTAACGCGCGGGGGCAATTAAATCATGATGGTTTTAGGAAAAATTAGTGCTACATGATTTTTAAGACGTCCATGTGACACATTTTTTTGTTAGACCCATACAGCCCGATTTAACGAGTCTGTGTGTCTTTGGTAAAAATGTTACCCCAAACACAATTGCGCGCTGCAGACATGCCTACTCAGTACCACAAAGCATTTTCGTATTTTTTATGGAAAAATGATGCGAAATACGGACGTAAGTTTTCCCCCGCCAAACATATTGGAAACTAGTCCATTTACTAAAATAAAAATAAAGTGTATAAAAGGAAAAAAATAAGTAAATCCAGAACAGTAGTTACAGGAAAGAGGCATCTTTCCAAAGTGAAATAAAGGACATGGATTTGAAAATTTTATTTTCTAAGTCGTTAAAATGGTTTCCGACATGTTTTTTTCCTCCCGACTTTGATGTTTACCCCCATCAATATTTTTGATTTAACTATTCAAGCCTACTCCAGAGATTTCCGGGGAGGGCGCCCTCAATTTCCAACAAATGTTTTTTTTTTTGCATATACATAATCTTGTCCATATAATAATACGTGTGAAATAACTAAGCTCAATCGAAGTCCTTCATACAGCCTGTCCTCAAAAAAATGGTCCACTCAAAAAACGATTTTTTTCAATATTTACTTCAACATAAGTAAGTTGTTTTGTATATCACATTCAAGAGAATAAACCAGGGCTTTCCGGATTTTTTGTTTCATCTCATGCTTTATTTCAACGAGAGGATAACTCATTTTACTGGGCGACACAAAAAATCGAGTTTTGTGGCCACTTCTGGTTGAGTGGAAAACGGTTGACGATTACTTAAACATAAGTTTTCACACTTGAACAGATATGCAATTCTTTAAAGGCATTAACTTCATAAAGAAACTCTAAAAGATACGAAAACAGTTACGTATGGTGGAAGTATTATAAGTAAGTTCTGGCTTAAGATAAAGTGAATAACTTTAACATTCGACATACTGTTGTTGTCAGAAGAGAACTGAGTGTACAGCCAGCGGTACAGCAACCTGGAGAGATTTCCTTTATGGTCTTGAAGTATCATGAACAACAAATTCCTACCACCCACTTTGATACTTTGCTTTCCAAATTCGAATGTTTTTAAATTGACTTCAACATTTAGTAAATGCACACTGATTTTTAAACCATTTCTTTGGATTGGAGTGTTTATTGGTGTGCAATACATTCCTTCTGGCTGATTTAAACAGATACCAACTTGTAATAAATTCAAAGCTTCCATTTCATTGACGTGCAATAATATTTTGTATTGTTTGTTATTGAAAAGAGAAGTTTTTACAATTGACCTGTTATTTTGACTATTAAAATTTGTGTCGATAAAACATAGACTTCCTTTTTTACTCATTTACTCTGTTTTTTTGTTTGTTTTTGTAAAGTTTGCCATCTTTTGTGAGCTCCAAGGCAGCATGGCATAGCTGGGCGAAACCACTCTGCCCATGCTTAAAAGTGTAACAAAACGATTTTGGTATATCGCACTAAATTGATTATATCTCTGGTGACAAAAGAAATAGATGAAACGAGACCACCATTGGAAAGTCTGGCCTTTGTTCTTTAATATTATACAAAAGAATGACCTTATTTTAAATTTCATATTTAACCAATTTTTTTCCTGATTGTCAACCATTTTTTTTAGACGGCTTGTTAAAGAAAATCACGATGTGGTTTAAATTTCCGGATCCGAAATTGTTTATATATTGTACGTATGACTTATTATAGGGCCTACTGTAACATAATGTGTACTGCACGAAAACGAAACACCCGATTCATCTATCTCTAAACTTTGGAATTGCTCATTTTGGTATCTTTATTTCTTGTTAACTAATTTTAATTACTACAACTAAAAATATATTTCGAAATCTCTTCTGAGTCAAGCCTTTAACTGCAGTATATCAAAATGTCCTCTGAAGCTATTTGATTAACTATTTAACTGCAATGGTGCGAAGGTATAGACCTACAACACTATTGGCTTCTAGTATATAGTTTTGTTTTTAAAGTTTTCAATCTTTGAAAGTTTAGAACTGTTTATAACTTTTAAAAAAAAATATCCCATATGGAATTAGTTCCTGACGACAGTTGCCTTAAAAGCATTTATCACATTTTTTTGAAGAGCGCCCCATTTTCAAAATTTTTGGAGATTTTACAAACGATTGCCTGTGGTAACAGGCTATTAAACTATACCTGTAATGGTTAACAGCTCGAAAATGTCTATTTGTCACAAACGAAGGATTTTGTACTAGATAATTATTATCGGGATCCCCGATAATATACAAACGGTTGCTGGAATGGCCTTCCAATGTGAATAGCCGGGAAATAGAGAAATAATGCGCCATGTAACGTGTCTAACGCTCATCCATTATTGTTTAATCTTTCAGGCAAGCCAAGTTAGAGGTTATTTCTCGAGTTGGCTCTATTTTCATCATGGACGGACATAACTTAGCATTTCATCTCTGCCGTAAAGTCCAATCTGGGATCCAATTCAATTACAAAATCCTTTATTTGGTGATACATAACGCATTTTTTAGCATTCCCGTTCGCAGGTATAGTGTTCTAGACAATTAACCACCGTAACTGTGTCAAACTTCAAATTTTTTGGAAATTGGGGGCGCTCTTTCAAAAAGTGCTAATAGTGCTTTAAAAAATGGAGCTGTCAGATGACGAGCTCGTCCATTTTATTCTGGAAAAGCTGTATTTTAACAAGAGCTCTATCTCACAACACGCAGTTTCATATGTACATAGGAAGCTTAGTTTTTTCAAGTTATGAGCCTTGAAGTTTAGACTATTCATTAATTTTCATGCATCAAAAAAAAAAACCTCTTTGTGCGCCAAATTAGCCTTTCACTGCACTGGACAGTTCTACTAAGGCCATAAAGTGAACTTTAGCCAAAATGGACAAATTTGCAGAAATACGATTTGGTCAAAATAACCGATTTTTGTTCGTCTGGAATACTGAAATTTGTATTCCAACGTTTCATGTCTGCTGCTGTTTCCATCTAGGCCTACATGCACACAGTTTTATGTCACTTGCATGTAATGATCCTTGTATGGTCCCCCCATTACCCTTCTCACGAGTGGGGGTCAAAGGTCTTATAGAAGTCCTTAGAGGTCATTTCCCCAAAATGGTCAGAAATACGAAATTACCTGGTATATTCACATGTCAATTGATTTCCATGACACACTTTGATACAATTGTCCCACATGTTGGTGACCTTGTGTGACCTTAAATGATCAGAATTATAAAAATTATAAAATTGCTTGGTGTATCATGCACATATGTCGATCGATTTTCAAGACACTTTGATACATTTGCCCTTGGGTAGTGTCCCACAGGTTGATGACCTCATGTGACCTTGTGTGACCTTAAAGTGATCAGAATTATAACATTGCTTGATGTATTAACATACGTCAAACGATTTTCATAACACTTAGTTGCAATGCCACTTGGGTAGTGTCCCACATGTTGGTGATGTTGTATGACCTTTTTGACCTTGTGTGACCTTAAAATGGTCAGAATTATAAAATCGCTTGGTGTATCCACATATGCCGATCGATTTCTATGCAACTTAGATAAAATGGCCCTTGCATAGTGTCCTGCATGTGGGTGATCATATGACCTTTTTGACGTCGTGTGACCTTAAAATGGTCAGAATTATAACATTGCTTGGAGCATCCACATATCACCCGCGTGTGGGTGACCATATGTGACCTTTTTGACCTTGTGTGACCTTAAAATGGTCAGAATTGTAACACTGCTTGGTCCATCCACATATGTCAATCGCTTCATGACACTGTACATTGGGACTTGTCTGAGTAGACCACATGTTCTCTGACTCATGTGACTTTTGGAACCTTGAACTTGCCGTTTGGGAATGGATTGGGAAATGAAACTCGGGGTAAGGGTGGTCAACATTCAGTGCCGACCATTTTGAAGGTCATTTTAAGGAATTGGTGTATCCAAAGTCAAATAATCAATACAAATAGTTGTATGGTCAAGAAATTGTGAGTAAACATTTTGGTTTGAAAATTTTGAAGGTCCATAAACAACATGTAATAGCCAAAACAGGCGACATTTAGTGGTTCAAGGACCGCCTTGTTTAAAAAGTTCAGACGAGCAATGTTTTACTTGACATACTAGTTGATTGGACCTGGGATGACCAGAGGACCTTCAAATTTTTGCACTGAATGCGACCACCACCCACTAGGTTTCACATCTACAAATTGAAAAGGGCTGATAGCAATAATCCATTTAACCTTCCTTGAATGACCCCGCAGGGACCTTGAAATGACCTGCAAATTTTTCAGGCTGAATGTTCACCACAATACCACATTTCACATCCTACCACACTTGACCAGGTTATAGCATATTATCAAATTTGACCTGAATGACACAAATGACTTAAAATGACCTTCAAAGTTTCAGCACTGAATGTGATCACCCCACCAAAGTTTCATCATCCTGACACAAATTACAAGGATTTATAGCCATTTATCCCATTTTTGAACAAATTGACCTTTGCCCAGGCCACATGCCCCCACCTTCGAACTCATCCACCATTACTTTGGTGACATCTATGGTGCAAATATGGGAAACCATACTTGTTTAGATCAAAAGATATCGTGCTAACAAGGCTTATAAACATATATCCTAAATTCTGACCAAAATTTGATCTATTTGGACCGCTATATCACATGACCCACTTTACCTCCGCCCACGCCTACTGAGATGCATTATGTTGCAAAGATGGACACCACACTTGCTTAGATCCAGGAGTGCAATGGTTTGGGGGGTTAATAATTATAATAGGGATGTTTTGATATTAGAGATGTATCGGTGCGCATGGCTACAGATGGCATAGCTCTGTAGCCATTGCGCTTATGTTCAAGGGTATTATGTTGCTAGAGATTTACTTTGCAAGGAAGTTTCTGGAGTTTGAGTTATGCCACAGGTACTAAAAGAAGCATGATTGATGTGAACTTCATATTTTTTCTTAATTTATCATTGTATTACTAAGATCTTTTATACAAAGGTTTAGAGATGATTTTGGGACTGGGACCGAGACTGCCCATAGTAAATGCACGTAAACGTTTTACAAATACCGTTGAGGACATCCCCAATGCCCATATCGAGAAGATCGTGTCCTACCCTCCATGTACAGAACCACATGTATAGTATCCATCTGATCGTTCGCTGTGACAACAGAGATACAGAATGGTTGCTGCTTTGCCGTATTGTAGTTATAAACGGAACGAGAGGAAATTATAGTTTGGGTTGTCACGTGTCAGGGGTACCAGGTCACGTGTCGGTGGTATTCAGATATCAGTTTGCTCTTCGGGGTCGATCCGATATATATAAATCCTACTAGTAAATTCAAGGTATTAAGGACCCTCGGCCCAAAGTGGATATATTTTTTTCCAAAAGACAAACTGTATTATGTCTAAAACAGTACAGAATTTTCCCTTTCCCTACTGATTCAAAACCACGTACGATGAGATAATCGGTTGTTTTTTTCATGGTAGGGACTACGACGTCATTTTACTGAATGGGTCCCCGAAGAAAATAAAAAACCAATGCCGTGACGTCATCAAATCTTATTTTTTCCAAAAATTGGCTCTGTTATGTTACATAATATAAAATTCCTTTTTAAGATTCAACATCTGTATATTGTTAATAATAATATTCAATTGTCCCAGCTTTGATGAATGTGAATAAAAGATGGTCAATAAGTCTACAAATGAAAACAAGTCAGCCGGCTAAATACCTTACGTGGACTGAATGAGAAGACGGATACCGTGTTAGTGCTAGCAGGCTTACAGCCCTGCGCGCGGCTGCGGGGGTATGCGTCCAGAGATATTGCGGGGGACACACCCACACACGCACACACAACACACATGCAAAGCATTTCTATAGTACCCTGTGGCCAACCAAAGTGGCAGGGGACCATTAGTGTCAGCAATAAATCTTGGAGATTGAGGTTGATTGCATATGCCTAAAACTAATACATGACAAGGTCATCAGGAGGTCATTCAAAGTCAAACGTCAAATAGGGTAATATGAGTGATTAGCCATTGTGAAAAGACACTCCTTATAAAAATGAGAACAAAAGGTTGGTTACCACTACCGAGTCAAAGAAATCACAAGTTAAAAAAACCCAGATCTTTTTTAAAAGGGACCGTCCGCCAGCCCCAACATTAAAGGCGGATGGCCCGATTTAAGGATAGAGTTGTATCTTGATAGATTGGCCTTCAACTCCAAAACCCCATCTGTAAAGTTTTGCGCCGATATTTAATCCGTTATGCTGTGAGAGCTCAAAAACGTGATTTTGTAAGCCCCATAGGAGTACTGTGTAATAAAATTTAACTAGTGGTCGTGACCCAATGGGGCGCTTTTCACTAATAGTTCCAAAATAAAACATTCCGTTGGCGCTAGATTTCACAGGGTAAATGAGAAAAAATAGTAGCTTTCTTCTGATTACAAAATGTTGACCACTTCCGGTTTAAAAATCTGGGGCTTCTGGGGCCGGGCTGGTACTAGGATCGGGGCCATGGGACCTTTAATTGCTAGAATCACAGACTTGATTCACAAAAAATCTAACCAAAAAACCCCAAAGCACAAACAACAAAAAACCAATCTCTACTCAAACTCTAACCACGTTTCTTAATAAGCGTCAGCACCATTGGTGTTTGTTTATTTGCCCTTTAAAACCTGCCTGACCACACGGGGTCCTAGTGTGCACGTTGGAGCTCGCGCCACACATTCAATCTTGCATATACATAGTCGTGACGCGAGGTTAATGGACTGGGGGAGGTTATAAACAAAGATTGAGTAAATTCGTTTCAGTTTATTTTGTTGACGACGATTATGATTAGAGAATTGCATATGAAACTCTTGTCCAATGAAGATAGTGCGTCAGTTTGATACTTTGATTTAGGAGGTTTATTTAAACAACCCTAAAACTTTAAGATGTGCTAAAAACATGGTGCTAAAACATGTATTTAAACTCGTTACATATGTTCCGTTCTGTGTTGTGACCTTATGTCTCTGTTAGTTTTGACGTCACATGTGATAAGGTTAACACGAAAATCTTGAATGGCAGCCATCTTTTTTTTCAAAAGCCCGGACGAGAAACATGTGTTATGTTTACTTGGCCTAAACCTGTGCGGGTGGATCAATTCTAAACACAAGCCAGCAATTAGTACAAATGTTAATCTCGATCACCGAAACAAGATACCGGGGTCAAAGCACTCAGGGCATTTAGCGGTAGGTAGCGTTCAAGAATCCTAAAATTTAGGACATCGTCATTGGTTAACTTTAAACAGTAGGCCTAACCACAAAAGATTTACAAAAAAAATCCTATTTTTTTGGATTTCGAAGTAGTAATATTTTCTTTCCAAAAGCTGAAGAACAACAACACTGGAAGGTTTATTTCTGATTATATATAAAGAGACAAGGGCGTATATTGCTGTAGTCTATTATTTGAGGCTGGGCCGACTCGTCGGCGGAAATCGCAAGTGTGGGGTAAACAGATCAAGAGTCAACTTCTTGAAACTTCCGGGTTGTGTTTGGTTTTTACGGCGATTGCCCCATGCCAAAACCATTTTTACCTTTGTCAACAGTGGTATGTGCGTAATTGTACCAAATTTGCATAACCCAATTATTGCATTCATCTATACAATGACCGTACCTGATGTGAGTTGTGTCTGTTTTCCTTCAGGACACCAGATTAAAGGGATAAAGCGGCGGGAAAGGCTTCACTGGCTGAACAAGGTTTTATGTTAGGGACATATGCATATTAGGATTACACACAAGTTTGGGGCCGAAACCCCAGTTGACATTAATCAACAGTACAAAAAGTAAGGTTAGGCTTTTTACTTTGATGTCAAAATCAAATAATCGGATTGAATTCTTTTCTGCCACCATATCCCATTTGCAGTTATTCCTTTGAGGCTGCCAAATTCATCGGGTAGGACACAATAATTAAATTCTTTCCAAATCAGTCATGGACATGTCCTTCCATGTCATATGGTCATAGACATGAAATCATTAAGAGGGAGTGGAACGTGCGGTAAGAAGGTGTGGGAATAAGTAGGAATGGGTAGGAAAGGGTCGATAGGGTGTTGCGAAAAAAGAGTGGGGAACGATGAGGGTGTTGAACCTTGAGAAACAAGGAGGGTTGGTAGGAAATGAGGGGTGTTGGGAATGGTAGGATGGGGTGTTGAGAAGAGTGAGTTTGGGTGAGGGGAGATATGGGGAGGGAAGTGAGGATACTTAGGGAAGAGTACGGTGGGATGTTGGGGGGTGGGTAAATAGGATGTTGGGGAAGGGGTTACTTGGGATGCTGGATCTGGTTAGAGGGGTAAGGTGGGGGTCCAAACATATATTTTTGGCTTTGCTGTAGATACAAGATGCATGTGACCTACATTAGAATACGATGTATGTGTACGTCAGGGTTGGCTTCGGGGATGGCACCAGGGAATATCAAAACTTCAGACTTTTAAAAACAGGTTTAAAGCAATACCTTGCATTAATTTTTTTTACCTACATGAGTTTATCATGCATGCACATTTCCCCCTCCAAGCGGCCGCCCACCCCGTTGTAAAGTGTAAGCGAGGTTACTATCATGTTGATGCGCTCTTATGTCATTTTCAAGTTTTGTTTTTTCATTTTTTTTTCAATGAGTTAAACTACTTATTGGCAACAAAAAATTGGCAAAAAATGACACATTATACTCTGGCACCACTCTACTAAATCCCCATCATTCCAAAGTGCTAGGTGCTTATTATAGGAATACTCCGTAAGGCTGACCTGATTCCTTAAATTCATTCCACAGGCATTTCCATTACGGTGTTATTTCTCTGAATACACAGGGGTTGCCCCCAATATAAAAGGTCAGTAAGTACCTGCATCACTTGATTAAAACCAAACTAGACGGATATGCATTCTAAACAGAACTAAATGGAGATAAATCGCACTTCACAATCCCTTGAACTGTTTTGGGGTCAAAAATAAACACTTAAAAAACCAGGGTAATTTTGGGGATTCATTACGGGTTAGTAATCAACTATGCACAACAGCTTCGAAATGTGGTCATTTTTTTACTACAAAAAGGGTCAACATTGACCCCAAAAAGGGTCAACGTGACCCTTTTTGTGGTCAAAATTTGACCACTTTTTTTGTATAGTGTGCATAGTTGACTAATCCAAACGCCGGTTAAAGTAATATTAGCACTTTTTTGGAAGGGCGCCCCAATTTTTCAAAAATTTGTAGATGTTTACCGGTGGCATTGGTAACCTGCCTAGTAACTATAACCTTTGAATGGGTTTAAGCATCCGAAACTGTCTTGTCACAAACGAGGATTTTGTTACTATAATAATTATTATCGGGGATCCCGATAATAAATTCCAATACACCGGCTGCTGGAAACGGTCTTCCACTGTGAAATAGCCGGGAATAGCCCGCCATGTACGTGTCTACGCTCATCTTATAGTTGTTGTACTTAGTTCGGAATGGCAAGTCAAGTTAGAGGTTATTTCATCATGACGGACATAAACTAGCATTTCCCGCTCTACCACCGTTAAGTCCATCTGGGATCCCATTCTATCTATTAACAAAATCGCTTATTTTGTTGATAAATAACTCATTTTTAGCATTCTCGTTCGCGGGTATGTTTCCTAGACAATTACCAACGTAACGTGCAAAAAGATCAAATTTTGAAAATTGTTAAGGGCGCTCTTCAAAAAATGGTGCCATATTGCTTTAATGATCCTGGAAAGGATTCGAGTGTTTTTAGGTGTGCACTTGTTCGTGCATACCCTTTCTGTAACTACAGTCCTTATTGTTTCCCGTAGTTTGTAACTGCCTGGTGTTGGTTTTGACATGGCTGTAAAAGTGGTGGATTTTTGAAATCACATTCCTTGAAAATTTGGAGGGATTGTCTACTTAAATAAAGAAATACCAAGAATTGAAGGGAAATTTCAAAATCTTAGAGGGAATTTGAAATCTTTGGAGGGATTTTTTTTTCTTGTATTCCCGGTAAATTTTGCCTTTTTTTTTGCCACCTGGTTTTTGAGTGCATCGTTAATGACCTATTTTTAAGGTGGTATTAGGGTAATCAAGGCCTGAAAATATCACGTTCAGGATTTCCATGATCTTAAAAAAAACCCAGATTTTCAGCTTTCATTTGCTTTTTACCCTAGCACTTCTCTTATATGAGTCAAAAGTTATTATCAGTTTTCAGTTAAAGACAACTCTCAGTGATCCACCCAAAAGAGTCAAAATATTTTAAATTTGCAGGAATAGCTATAAACAGTGAAGGTAAGTCTGTAGAATTCTCATAAGTTATTTTTTTACAACTGACAATGATAATAAGTAAAAAACATCACTATTAAAAGATATGAATCCCCATGCATTATGTGTAGTAGTAATGTCCGTACGGACAGTTACGACTAAACTATCAATTTTTGTCATTATTTTGCTTTTGGTCTACGCACTTGTAGGGCAGTTAGGACACCTATATACCTGTAACATAAATGCAAAATCTGATTTTTTGATTATTTTTTCAATTTTCTATTTCTTCTTTACAAATCACTCTGACAGTGCCTTTAACCATTATTGCAAATGACATTTACTTCTTTACTTTTTTAATTTGTTATTCAAGCAGCGTTTTCAACATTTTAAATGAATAATATAGAGAAGGTACTTTTTTTTCAAGTTTCTTAATACGGTCAAAAATTTTTAATTTATTTACTGATGAATTCATGCTGATCATAACTGATTGACATAATTTGATAATATGGCCAAATAAAATATTACATTAGCATTTCCATACTTCAAAGTGCAATTTTTCTCCTCTATTACTTTTTTTTTTTTTGCTTATGTCAATTAAAAACTCTCGAAAAGAATATGCGATGACCAACAACGTGTGTCATTCTGACCCTTACTGTGTAGTTTCATTTGTGGCTCATTCTGGTGTTTTAACCCATTTCTTCACAGTGTGAGAGATGACTTTCTTTTACTTATTGACGTGAAGATTAGCTAAGATTGATCAAAATTCAGTTAATGCACATGATAAACAAGGGATGGTCAATATGTAAGGCATTATATTTGGCAAGACTTTGTGGCCAGGCATTAGTAACCCCTGGATAATTAGTTTGTGCTGCTATCAATCAACGTCTGTTCTAAGGCTTGTCTGAGTGCGTGCAAAGAACCATGTCAATTCCCCCAAAGCCTGAATACAATCATTCCTTTTCCGTTTCCTTTTCAATTGCTAATTTTTGCACGATTGCGGTCACTGTCATCGGTGCGATTGATCAAGTCAGTCTTAGACATTACAATGTTGGAAGTTAACCGTGCCAAAAAAGGGGTCGTCACCCCTTTAACTACATCTGAATGTGATGCTCGAGACATCCAGCAGGATCCATCTGACAGCCCCAACTTAATACAACAGGGACATTTTGGCGCTACATTGTGAACACATCTCGGCTGTGGGCCAATAGATAGAATCATTGCTAGAATAAAAATTCCTTTAAAAAGAAAGTTGCGGCCCAAGTGATAGGCCTATTTTCATGAATTGTCTTTTAAGTTGTAGGGAGAAGTTGTAGGTATGTATATGCCATAGGAACTACATACATACATAGGTCCCGAGGCCTGCATAAAAATGTAAAAGAGTGAATTTCCACTCATTCAGGGAGTTAAATGAGGGACAACAGGTTTTTGAGTGGAAACACACTCTGAAAGAAGTGAAAGTTGACTTTTTGATGACAATATTAATCCACTCTTTTTAGATTGAACAATCCACTTTCACGCTCATTTCAGTTTGAAATTTTATCAGTCAAAAAGGCGTTGTCCTCCATTTCACTCTTTCACTCTTTTTTCACTCTTTCCACTCGGTTTACATTTAGAGTTTATATTGAATTAAAATTCCAACATCGCCAACAAATCCCTCGCTAGTCTAGTGGTTAAGAATGCTTCTTAATCTCTGCTTGTCCCAGGTTCGAACCCCCCACTCTGCTCAATTTTTGAGAAATTAATTTGTTTGAATCTTAATGAAATAGACGCAATAGTGTAATTTCACAAGTTAACTACGCAAATAAATATCGCGCCCTGCTCCGCCAATAGAACAGGACTATCCCTGTTCACATTTCCCTGTTCACTGGTTTGAAGTCGTCGTATCACATTGCAAACAGGCCTGGCAAACAGGGGATGACTAATACCCCTATGTCGAGAAACCCATATGGCAGGATTAGGAAAAAAAAATAGAAAATAAAAACAAAAACAAAACATTCAAGTAATTAACACAATAAAGCACACGTCAAAAGCTAAAATTTGTTTTTCTTCTAACACAATCACAGAAGTAAGTGCATCACCCGGTGCATCACAAGCCTACCAAACAAAATGTGAGACCCCCACCCCCCAGTCTAACCAACATAACAGAATCGAATCGGTTAGTTTTGAAAACTCTCCCCAAATTACAAAATGCTAAACCAAGGATGTAATAACTGAAGATCCCATATTGAACTAAAGCGAAACGTTACTCTCTAATTTATTTCATATTTCAGTATGGAAAATAATCCAAAAGAATGCGCAAAAAGAAAAAAAAACACGCACACAAAACAGTTTCGTACGTCCAACTTAGGTAAATAACCATGATAAAGACACAAAAATAATTGAGAGCAAAAAAAAATTAAAAATCGCCAATAACATCATAGTCTGAATTCGACCCCTCTAAATCCAGCTAATCTGTGATATTATGATAGAGCGCCTTTGACCACTAGGCCACACTGCCACTCATTTCCAGAAATATTTACAATAATATGGGCCAGCTACAAACAATTGTTTGCTGATGCTGCCTCAGCATTTCGGCTAGTCCAACAGAATTAGATATTCTAAAACCTAAATTTCCGAACTTCATAGACAATTCTTGCTGTGTGAAAATATTCCAGTGAAATCTGACTTATAATAACATGCATAAATCTAGAAAAACTAACACTCGCATTAACTAAGTCCTGCACGTCCTTCGATACATATGCACTGCTGCAGTGGGTATGAGCAACCGCCATGGCATCGTTCACCATGTTTGTTAGTTGCGAGTGATGGCCGGACACCCAGGCTAACGCATGCATGGATGCTGGAAAAAATGGCGTATGTCAGTGTTTCGAAATATGCCTTAAATTTCGAGAGGAAAATCGGAGTATACTTCTTATTGATAGTTGCCAGTGATGGCCGGAGACCCAAGCTAACGCATGCATGGATGCTGGAAAAAATGGCGTATGTCAGTGTTTCGAAATATGCCTTAAATTTCGAGAGGAAGGGAAATCAGCGTATACTTCTTATTGATTTAATTTCAGGCAATAGAAATTAATTTATAGTACATGGGCTAATCAACAGCATTTCTTCAAATATTTTTCAAGATATTTGGAGCATTAACTGTACAACATAAATCTTATTTAAAAGTAGAAATCCCCAAATTCAACGAAATCACCAAAGCCAAGCTAATAGTGACGGCGCCGCAGCGCCACCACTAAAAATCCAAAGACAAGACTACAGATGTATGAAAACAGCAAAAGGGGATATCTTGTAGATAACACAGCAGCCAATGTGAACAACATGTTGATGTTTGCTATTCAGTGCAGTCTAGAGAAGCTATGTGATGTTATGGACGGATCATTTTGGGCTTCACTACAGCAGTTTTACATCCACACTTTTATCCAAGGCTGTATGCAGGATTTATATTTGGGTGGTACAGGGCTTTGAAAATGTGGACCTTTGGGGGAAAATCTGCGCTTGCACAGATTTTTTTCATTGAAGTGGGCCAAACCCCCAGCCCTTTAAATAGTCATAACCTCAAAACCAAAAGGTGGATATTTGAAGGTCAAATTTTCTCCAAAAACAACCCTTTTGCCCTTTTGTGGAATTGAGGTGCAACTCTCCAAGAGCCCTGCATCATGGCCCGCTTTCATCTACGGCCAAAGTTTTCCGCTTGTGTTCTTCCACCTTTCTTCAAAATTGGCTGATTCCATGCCATTATCATTATGTAATGTAATGTATTATGCTTAGAAATTCAAAAGTTCATAGTAAGACAAGTGTTTGTGTTTGCTGTTTCTTTCAATAGAATCACTTTGTGTCATGAGAGCTTTTGTTATTGATTAACCCTTGTGAAGTCAATATTTACATTGGACACTTTTTGAGTCGCCTTTAATTTCCTCTATTGTGTAATGAAATATCATTTCGGTCAATAGTTTCAAAATCGGAGTGGCCTGTGGTTACGTATAGATACGCTCAATTTGCCGGACATCGGTAGAGTTAACATCCAGAAACTACTAACAGAGTCTGAAATGTGACTGACAGGGGTTTTGACCAATGCCCGTAATGTCAAATCATTCGATGCCATTATTGCCACCAACAGGTAATTGCTTCCTGATCAGGCATCAGTCATGGCTACAGTCAGGGAAGACCTCCAGACAGGACAAATAAAATGGCGCATTTATCCGCATGTTAATTCAGTGCAGCTAAAACACAAAAGAAAGCCACAGAGGCAATTTGGCAAATATGTACCTCATCAGTGAAGTGGCACGTGATCAAATCACTGAAGTAGCTCAAGATCGAGTTCCCAAACATCTGATACAGGTCTCACTGTGGTAGTCAATAGACATATGCATCTTGAGTGAAACCCTTTACTCGCTGCAGCTGCTGCTGCAGTCCATATTTCAAGTGTAGGTTATACTTTATGTCTAAAAGAAAATACCATTCTTTCGAGAAAATAGATTGTCTCACAATGTTTGGCTACCAATTTAATTTGGCATGGGCTTTTGAAATATAAAAGTTGAGGATCTTAACTATTTGCATGCGGCAAAGATGAACTTTGTCAATTTTTGTGTTTTCTTTTTATAAACATTTCCAAATTATTTATTTTCATGAGCACATGCAGAATCAGCATGAAAAATGCATTTAAATGAGTCCAAAGAAGACTTCGCCTTTGTTGTTCGTTTTTAGATGACATCCCAAATTACCTACAAATATTTTGAAAGCCATTGCAAATGCCACCGACTTATGCGTTATAACTTATACAGAATTGCCCAGCGTTCAAAGAGTTAAGTAAAGAAAGAAAGAATAATTCCATAATTGGACCATAAACCTAGCCTTCACATTGATGCATGTACAAATTCCCTCAACACACACACGTCATGCACGCACACCACACACACACACACACACATTTTCTCTCTCTCACACACACACACACACACACACACACACAGAATAAACACACACATTTTTTTTTTTTTTTTAAAAACAACTCCCTCTTCAAAACACAAACAACAGTCAATCGCCCCCTATTTTTTGTTTTTTGTGTCCTCTCAGCGATACCCGAAATTCTGACATACAATACCCACATGGGCAAACTGGGGCTACCCAGTTTGTATTCCTAAGTCATACTTACTCCATGTACACCCTGTGAAAAACGGCTCTTAGGAAATCTATTGCAAGGTGGTGTTTAATATCTAAACACCAACCATAAATTATCAATGCAAGTTTAAATGTTTAGAATTTCAATATGTACAGAATTCTGTTTCAAAGTATTCAGCAGTGCAGTGTGAAACAGCTGATATTTTGGCAGGTACCTTGCCACACCCACCTAGGAAGTGTTCCAACCTGTTTTAGCCTATTTTCACCATGTTGAACTTTTTGTGGACAACAGTGCATTGAAACCCATATTGATTGCCTTTGCAATGCTGATTTCAAATACAAAAATCTCAATTTTACCATTTCAAACATCTACCATGCACAAAGTTTTAATCCAAGAACAAGCAAGCCTGGTTGTCTGATCATGCCGGGGATGGGACTGGGCAGGATGTTTGTTCATCCTTTTCCATTAAATCAAGCACTCTTAGCCAGGGCTGTCAGCTTTCAGTGAATCAATAGGGGCAAAGTGGCGATTGTGATAACCAATATCGGTGATCACAGCCAAATAAATTGTCTCAATTGTGTCTGCTGTGGGTCACACAAAGTGAACAAGTTCACTTCACTTTTCTTTTTATTGGATTTAATAAAGGAAGGAGGGGGGTTACAGTTTTACTGACTGTGTATTCTAGTTTTGCACACACACACACAGAGAAACACACACACATATTACTAGATTGTATACACTAGATAGAACTCCTCAATTCTCACCTGAATGACCTGCTGGATGACCTTTGACCCCAGAGGGCACTTATCAAAGGTGACCCTGCAAATCCTGCACCAATTCCCCCATCACCATACAAAATTTAAGATTGACATACACACATACACTTAGTAATATTGTGTGAATGTGTGTGTTTGTGTGTGTGTCTCTGTGTGTGTGTATTCCTTCATCAAAGCAAGGATGCCAGCTACGTTTCATTCAATTAATTTTACTGTCTAATAGTGCATGTGTACTAATATTATGGCACTTGGTATGATCACACCCACGCATATACAATATCTGCCCTCTTTTCTTTCTAAGAAGAGCCCTAGTTTTGAAATGTTTTGTCCTAAAAGCTGCAAGATTTTCTCATTTAGGTGTTCTTTGGTGGATTCTCTCAAATTTGATTACCACATCATATTTTTCCACATGGGTTGCCTTTTCCATGCCCTAAAGGATTTTTTAAACCCGACTAAAATCCCACATGGGAAAGAGCAGATATATTCCAATTAAATGCGCTTCAAAAGTGTTTGTGTTCCACTGCTTAACCGGGAATTACCATGGCTGTTTTTACTGAATCTGGTGTAATACATGTGTAGGTGTGTATATTTTGTAAATTATACAGTTCTTGTGATGCCATAAGTGGTGTGCTTGATAATATGACCGAAAGGACTCTTAACATCTGGGGTGGAATCCCAGCTTTATAGGGCAATGGATGGACCACTGAATACTTGCAAAATTGTGAGCTATTGTGTAGGGGAAGGACACATCATTTGAGATACTGATGAGCTATTGCTTTGCTTATGCATTATTTAGGATCCCTATGGTAGAAGACTACAGAATATGGAATAAACTGAATATAGGGGGAAAATTAACATTTATACTAAAATTTGAAAACATAGGCTATAGCCTATAATGATAGTCATGATGGGCTCTCTATAACTAGTCCTGCTGCTGACAGCCTATCATACCAATTCTTGAAGACTTGTATGCAGTGCATATTGGCATGGCTGTCACACATGCAGCACATGTGCATCTGATGCAAGCAGTACACGTGCACCTGTAGTCTTTGTCAAAGACCCCTCAACCAGTAACACCGGAGGCGCGTGTCGAAGCAGAGTGAGGCATCTTTGCGCAAATATGGATAGTTCTGTGCAAGTATAATGTGTCAATCAAAAGTATTATGTGGACATCATAATGGGAGATTGTACCTACTTACTGATTGCTTGTGCCAAGATTATCTTTCAACTGAACCCTTTCTTTAACCACAAGACAAATACCCGACAGTAACACAGAACAATGCCCCCAGGTAGTATCACATTTGTTGACCGCAATGCATTCACAGGGCGCCTAGTCTGTATTGCCCAATCAGTTCCCATGAAAGTTACGGAAGATTTATCCCGAAAACTAAAGAAAAACAAAACCCACAAAAATATTGCGGAAAAGGGGTGGCGATGTGGAAAAAAAGAGACTCGGTCTGAGAGGGCGCTATACCACATCGTGTCCATGGACTGTAGGAAATAAAAAATAAAGTGCACTGCCATGATGAAAGGCTAGTACACCTAATGCCAGCAGTGCACATGCACCTGATGCATGCAGTGCACATGCACCTGATGCATGTAGTGCATGTGCAGTGTAACTGATGCATGTAGTGCATGTGCACCTCATGCATGCAGGTTAGAGAACCACAGTCAATTTCAACATAGCTGTAATTAATTAAAAGAATGTCATAAACAATAACAACTAGATTGGTTCTAAGTCCAGCAGTAGCCGCTTTGGATGTTGCATGATATGACCTTGTACAAGAGTCTGGTAACATTGGCCTGCTGAGTCCAAATCTTGATGGTGCAACTCTGTCATCCTTGAGCATTTGGAAGGATTTTTAAATCTTTCCAAATGCTCAAGGATTGAAATATTTACCAAGATGACCTTGAACAAATTTTGGCCTTTTGTGTAAACACAAAAGGTTGCCCAGTTAACTCCAGTAATTTTAAGAGATTTCAAGAAGCTTTGAACAACAAGTTCTGTTTGCCCACCAGATTTTACACCAAATTCCAAATCATTTCATTAAAATGATTTTGGACAATTTAAAATGTTTGAAATTAACAAATGTGCATAAAGTGCTATGGGGCCCGTTCACGAAACTCAGTCATAAATTTATGTGCCTACATGCCTGAGTGAACCAATTTATCCAAAGCTGGTAACTGGTATAAAAAGGTCTATTATGTAGGACATACACATGAGTTCGTATACACGTAGGGCTATGCATGAGTTTGACGAACGGACCTTAGAGGATGCACACCTGAACCCACAAACAAGTTGTTGAAGCCAGCAGACATGTTTTAAAACTTACAAACTGCTGAAATGTTATTGTTAGATGTTCTACATTAAAGGTGCTTGTTCCAATTTTGTCTATCGTGTTCTCTACTTAATATGAGAGCCAGACACTTGTACACACTGACCATCAAGTATCGTGGGAAACACGCTTGAGGTTTTGATGCTAGACGCGACAACGCATAGTGCAACGCCCTATTCACTACTGTGCTATTATTGATGGTTAACCAAAATGGTAATTTTTATCTGTAACTTGAGAAAGAAATGGATTTGAAAGCTGAAATTTCAGGACGACAATGAGAAAAATACTGCCTTTCATCTGATATCAAAATTAATACTACTTTCGGGTAAATCAGGGGGTCTAAAAGATCGGGACAAGCACCTTTAAGTGCAAATTTAGGGAAATTGTTTAGCCTCAGAATATCTCCTTGTTATGCCCCATTAATTGCAAGTATCTGCAGCTGCTACCACATTTCCCCCTAAAACTGAGTCAAAACAACATTGATGTATTGAATGTCACTCATAAAGTGTATGTAATTTACGAAGTAGACAACAGCATTGCCATCAAGTTTCCATAGCAACTCATGTTTCTTGATGGGAGATGGCACACATATTTGATCATTGACACATTTATTAAAGATGTATTTGTCATCAAATGTTCTAATGAATGTATATTTAATAATCAAGTGTTTTGTTTGCTTTAAGGCATGCAGATATTATAATTTAAAAACTAACCATTTGACGAACAACTTTCTTTTCTATAGTTATTTTTTGTAATATTAAGTGGATCTCTAAACAAAAACATTGATTAATGAAGACAATTGTTAGTACATTACAAAAACACTAAGTTGGTGGACAAGGCTCTGTGCTTACTATTGCCATTGCTTTTAAAGCAATGAGGCAGCAAAAGAGTGATTGAAAGCTGATACATGCCGTTGAGTAGTTTCAAAGTGACAAATTACCCAGTAGAAATTACCCAGTAGAGTCTTCTCACCATGGATAGGGCCCTTATGCAATTACTTGAAGTTGTAATAATGCTTGAGCACTTAAAGGTGCTTATTCTGATTTATGTGTCAAGTTCTCTAATTGATAAGAGAGCCTGGCATATACTTACCTCCAAGTATTGTGGGAAATAAACTTGCATTTTGGATAGTAAAAGCAATAATGCACATTGACGAATATTTATTCATCGTTTCCTGGAGATGGCCAGCACACGCAAGTGTTGAAAAAAAAAAACGTGCACTTGGCCGGACCCCAACCGGCAACCCTCACACTACCAGGCACACTTACCAATTAATTAACAAGCCAGGTTTTGTAGGAGAGATAGATATTATTCGATTGGTGTTACGGCCCGAAAGGTGTCAGCAGGTCCGCCAGCGCACATGTTCAACACTGTGCACGCTGACCATCCCTTGACGAGATTAAATAAATATTCATCCTTGTCTGCCTGGATAACCTATGTAGTTAAATGTTGAAATGCACGTTTTAAGGTCCTATTCACTACTGTGCCATTTTTGATGGTTCACCGTTAAAATTGCAGGTTTTGTCCTGTAATCTTTGGGTACGAAAATGATTTGGAAAGCTGAAGACATACAAGACAATGAGAAAAATACAGCTTTCATCTAATATAAAAATTGATACTACAGGGTAAATCAGGGAAAAGGGGGTCCAAGCGTCAACCAAGCACCTTTAGCCCATGAGATTCTTTCCAGCTACATAGAACATGTTATGGCGTGTTCAGTAATCAACAACCGGATTTTGACCCAAGATCACGGTGTTAACATGCTCACAGCAGAAATCACTCGCTGGCCGCTGTATGTATCATGGGGGCTTTAGACACTTGGGAAGATCACCCTATTCAAACTGTAACCAGCTTGGTTCGCATGACCAGCAATTTGGCGGCCCGGAGTTTTAATCCCAGGTCCGTTCCCAAAGTCGTGCGTAACCCTATGTGTAAACTAAGCCGGCATGTGTCCTACATAATAGACCTTCTTATACCAGCCAGCTACACAGTGCTTTGAATCATTGTTCCACGCAGGTATGACATACTTTGCACATCACTTGACGACTGATTTTCGGGAACGAACCCCATGTTGTTATATGGCAGTTAACTCGACGCTTCATAAAAAACATAATACAAAAACCATTATTATTAGGGATTATCACACTAGAGGTCCTACCCATTAGGACCGTTGTTGGGGGCGGAGCTGCTGAGAAGCAGTTTAGTGTCCGTGGAATTCAAATCAGGGTGGTCTTGCGCAGGTTTTTCAGGTTACTAGGACTACCTGAAGGTGGAGTGCAAGTTTTCAAATGGTCTGGCCTAGGGCAGTCCCGGGATGAGACTACTCATTCTTACCCCACCTTCTGCATGCTAAATATAATCATCATATTGGACCATTAGATTACACAATACATGTCTTGTTCCTCCTTTGCATTTTGTCTAAGCTGAGAGAAAACAAAAACATTACACAGTACAACTAAATTAACCAAGTGACCTTTATATTAACCCTGATCTCTACAATAAAATCCCCCATACTAAAGCACAAATACAAAAACACAACCCTTGACATTCCCACTGACTTGTAACAAACACACAGTAGCCATAATACATATATCATAGTTATCGGATACCGTGTTCAATACTATATGCACTCATAGAAACTCCTGCGCATTTTGGTACCAAGGGGACAGATCACTATAGCTATATCGCCAAAAAGTACAAAATATAAGTCATCAAAATAAAAACGAGTCCTCGGATGTCTCGACGGGATCAGCGCTGACTGTCACCACGCGCCGTTGACACTCAGGAGGGTGACCTTATCGAATGAATAATACCCTGTTGTGATATTGCGCTGTCCGCCAAGATTCTTTCTAAGATTTTGGGCAGTTTGCATACGGCATCATTGACTTCCAAAATTCCTAACTGAATCTTAGCTTTTTTGCCAGATCATGTAACGACAAAACACTTTGATGATGTCGGATACGTTATTTACAATCATAAATTATTAACTGAAGGTACTCTCTTTTTTATTCATATTATTATTTTTATCGCAAAACAGGTAAGGGTCGGTGAAGTCATGTTGTGGGGTTTGGAAAAATCTTTGATTTAGAGCACTTCATATACCATTTTAAATCAGCCGTTTACAGTGACAGGAAGGGTAGATTTTTTTGAGAATACGGACTTCTCTCAAATTGCACAGGAATCGATTGTAGACCACCTACCAATAACGTTCGAAGGTTTATTGGACAAACAAGTACAAAGAAACCAAACCTTGTTTTGGGAACTTGCCTGCTATCGTCAATTGTCCCCATAGAACCTGTGCTTTGACTTTCTGTCGTGCACGACGAAAGTACTAAATCATCATATTATTACGCAAGAGGGCGTGTTCGGCTATTTCACTTCAGGTGTGATCTAATACATGGAAAGCATTCCAAAATGAAAAAAAACAACGGGTTCGGTTGAAACAATGAATGGTGGCTCTTCTTCTGGAAATCTCCATCTCCTCATGTCTCTTTAAGGGGGAATATGGGTTGGAAGGGCTAAAATACAATTGCAATTGAAATTTAGAGGACCAAAATTACCTTTCTTTTGCTTTTTGTTTGACAACAAAATCGGAGCACTTCCGTTCAAAAGTTATGGTCGAAAAATGGCAACTTTGCGAGCGAAATTTATTGTTTTATTATATCTTATGTATTTTGCAGTGTTTTTCAAGCTGCGATATTTAACTTGTGGGGGGTGGTTCTCTGTTCTTAAAATTCTATCATCCTCGAAACTACTAGGCCGACACTGTCAACCGTAACTAGCAGGGTCAACCATTTTCAAAGACCTGGCTTGATCCATTTTTAACGCAGATGATCAGCCATGTGGCTGACCATTGTCAACCGTGGTTACCAGGGGGGGGGGGGGGGGTGGTCCCCATGGATAATAATAACGATGGTCGACGTGCTGACCCGTTTGGGTCACCGTGGGTCAGGGTGGTCTAGTGGAGCACTTGACTGACCAAATGGTTGACCATGGCCACTTCAATTATACCATGGCGGCAGTTCAAATAAAACCATGTTTTATCAACCTCATTTGACCATGGTTTACCATGGTCCCTTCAGTGCAATGTGACTGCCATGGTCACTGAAACCCCAGAACCTCAAGTCTGATCAGGTTTAACAAGGTAGTACCATGGCTTGACCATGTTGACATGGTACTTCACGTTAACCCATGTCCCTGACCATGGGCACTGCATTAGGAAATTGACATGTATGAACCCTTGGTCACTAACCAGTGTCCTATGGCCCAATAATTGTGAAAAAATAATAAAAATCAATTCAGAGCTTTAGGTTAATTAGGAAATCCTGGAGTAATATAATATGACCTTGTCCACTACTCCTATTCACTCTGAAGAGAACTACGAAAGTCATGGGTTGATTGTGGCCACAATTAAAACAGTGTAATGGACTTGGTTTAAAAATTATGGCAATGCATGGTTTTGGGGTTCCCGGCCAAGTCAATCTGTACATTCTACCGCCACATGCACGATGATGTACGGCATAGATTGTGCCACACAATTGTGCCTTGTTAGTCAACCATGGTCAAGACTTGGCTGACCATGGTTGACTATGATCAGCGATGATCAGCCACGGTGGCTTGACCATGGTCACGGTTACCATGGTCCCATGGTGACCATGGTCCCCCCCAAACCGGTGGTTACCAACCATGGTCCCCATATGTATCCATGGTCGACCATTCTTAACATGGCTGAGCATTGTCAGCCATGGGCTTCACCTTGTGGGCCATAGGTTGACCATGGTCACTTCACATGGTCAACCACTGATGTTTACACTCATTTTGACCATGGTTGACCATTATCATTTGTTTTTTTCATTCAGCACTGCGATACAGGGATTCATGAGTTTTCAGGATTTTTTTTTCACCACTGTGAAGCTTCGTGACGTAGGTCGTCGCCATTTTCTTGAGGCTTTAGTCTTTATTTAGTGTGTTTATTACTGTTGGAACTTTTTTTTACAATTGATATTATATTTTGCCTCTTGTTTATTAAGTGAGATAGGTTAGCTCAATTGTTAGTAGTCACAGTCCTTGTAATCCAAAGGTCCCGTTCCAGGTAATTGATTTTTGTTCTGTCCACAATGCAATTATGGTACCATAAACATATATAGAACTAGTCCTGGTGTATCAAAAACCATAGGGTTGTGTTTTTTATTGGGGGGGGGGGGGGGGGGTTACCAAGGTTTTTGAAAAAAAATGGCATCATCCATGGTTTGATATGGACAATTTGAACTGTCAACCATGGTTTAAACCTGATCACTTACCATGGTTGACCATGGTTTAAACCATGTTTTTTAGAAAAATGGCACCCACGTTCAACATGGTCACAACTCTGCATGTTTTTGACCCGGTTTTACCCTGGGGTAACATGGGCCATATTAACCATGGTTGACCATGTTTTTGAAAATGGCACCACTGGCCGACATGGTCAAACACTTGCAGGTAGTTGTGTATCCTAGGTTGACCATGGTCACGGGGTTTGGGGGAACTTGTTGTTTAACCATGGTTTACTGTGGCATCATTTTTCAAAACATTGCTAACTAACCATGGTTGACCAGGGTCAAAACCACCATTGTTGAACATGGTCACACAAACCATGCTTTTTTTCACCTCGGCAATTTTTGCTTTGAGCTCTAAATTTTCAAATATCGTGAATTCAATCTCTAATTGTTTAATATATATAGACAAACAGTGTTTTCTAAAATTCAAAAAACCTAAAAAAACAGTGGTTGTCTAGACTAAGTGGCAATATCTCAAAAGTGATTTTGAACTATATTCATCACTGCGGCAGGATTCTCGAAAACTATTTACCCTAAGAGATGGATAAAAAGCAAATTGAATTATCCTAATTGGGCTATAGAATGAACACCATTTGTCAATAGCACATGGGAACATGATTTAAGTTAAGGGGGGTCAGTAGTCAAAAACTAACCAAATAAGTATTTTTTCCCTTTCTTGACTACTGACCCTCATTAAATCATGTTCCCATGGGCATGTCCCACGGTGGTTCATTTTATAGCTCAAATTATATACTTCAATTTGCTTTTATCCCATCTCTCTAGTGTAAATCGTTTTCGAGAAATCTCTTGCGCGCCGCGATGAATAGCGTCAAAATTCACTTTGAGATATCGGCAATTTAGTCTAGAACACTGTTTTTAGGTTTTGTATATTTTAGAACACTGTTTTGCTCTTATTAATATATTAAACAATATAGATTGCATTTCATAAATAATTTAAAACTTAGAGTCAACATCAAATGTAGTTTTCGAGATATAAATTTTAAGCCGAAAAAGTGTAATATCGCAGCTTGAAAACAATAAATCATAATAAATAACACAAATTTACATTATTTATAACATTTGAATTTTCGTTACATTTTTGAACCATAACTTTTGAACGGGAGCTCCGATTGTTTCAAACAAAAAGCAAAAGAAAAGGTAATTTGTCGCTGAATTCCAATTTGCAATTTGTATTTTTTAGCCGTTTTCAAACCCCATATTCCGCCCTTAATGTGGGTGTGAGCCTGCTTGCATGTTTCATTCACATTTGTATGTCGATGCTGATTTACAGTAAGTTGTGGACACAGGCATTGGTATATAAAGCATATGAGGAGAGAGTGTGTTGAGAAGATGATAAGTTATGTTAGGATTTTTTATTCCTGTTCATTAAAAATACAAAATTAAAAGTTTTTGGGGCGTGTCCGACGATTCCATTCTTTCTGAAGGTTGTATTCTTTACCCACTACTTCAATAGAAATTCTTAATGTGACATGTCCGATCCGATTCAGACCGATAATTAAAAAAAGTCCCTTTTCTCACTGAGAAAATAATGCAAGGCACGATGCCCTGAATAATTCCAAACATCAAACTCGAAAAAAACTGAATGCATCAAGCCTTTATTCGTCTTGTTTCCAGAAATAATGTTTGACGTCTTGTCCAATCATAGAATATATTATATTAGAGTACAAAGTTTTTGGTCACTCTAAATGAACTACAATATTACATGGCCAGATCCTCCTCATATTCAAAAGGGCACCCTCACCCCCCGCCGTCGTATTTTATCACTTTAATCCCTTCTTTGATTGTCTTCCTCCACACAAGGACGATTGCCTTCTCAGATTGTAACACAAGCTATCATTGAATCTGTATGAAGCCTTTACATATCGATACAAAAAGGGTTCATGTACATTGGGTTTAAAGCAGCCTATGTTGCTGTACAAAGTTGAGCATTTCAGCTGTTCATACGGCTTTTTAGATTTGATCCCAACACATCCCCTCCAATGTTTTCGTACCATCGACAATAACGCGTTTACTGACAGAATAAAAAACAGACTGTAATAGATGATAATTTGGATTGTGTTTGCTACTCATAAACCACCAACAAGCACTTGGTGAGACCTTGAAAAGACAATCTAAAGATCAGGACATTCCAGAAAAGAATTGCCACCCATTTTTTTTTAAACCTGGGTATTTTTTGCTATTTAAATGCTTACACAATGCATTAGATCATACCTGAAGTGAATAACTATACGCGCCATCTTTATGGAATAGATGAATAATTAGTATTTACTCAAAGCATTCTTTTCTATAGGGACTGGAGAGCATGCAGTTCAAACAAGGTTTTGCAGTTTTCTTTTGTACTTGATTTGCCCAATAAACCTTCACAACCTTCTTAGTAGGTGTTTTACGCGATCAAGTACATTGATAGAAATTCATAGCCTAAAAAAAAAATCAACTCCTGTCCTTTCAATGGACGTATAAATCATTCCAAAATAATGTCATTTTCCCACAACCTTGTGGGGATGTTTTTTCCCTTTGTGTGGACTTTTTGAAAAAATTAAATCCCCAAAGATCATTAATACTTTATTCTTAGACACAGCCCATCGCCTTCATTTTGCATTGATACAGAATAAAACCCTATTATTGTGCGTTGTTCTGTTAGCGACAAGCCTGGTCACCATTAACGTTTAACCTTACTATGTCTTAAAAGTGACCATTGTAACACAAAATGACTAAAACGCACACACAAATGACTAATTAATATTTATAAATATTTTGGAGGCCAATCCACCATACTCTCTTTTATGGAAAAATACATAATTATTAATCCTTTAACACTTAACCTTGGATGTCTATAAAAGTTGCTCATTTTTAATACACGACTACAAAGTATCAAAACATGACTACAAACAAAGCAAGAAAGTGTATGATTTGTATGATAGGATATGGAGAAAGTGTGTTAGGAGAGAGAGAGGACAGGGAGCATGATGCACAATACTCTCTTGTTTAGTTAAATATTTAATGCGCATGGAATAAATAAATTGGAGTCATGTCGTGTTTGCTAATTCACAACACACCCACAAACTATGAATCATTAAGACCGTTGAATAGAGGTTTAAAAGATGTAAAAAGTATTTCAAGAGTATTTTCTGTTGAAGTAGTCTAACATCATCAACAATAGTTAATTGCATTTTGAGTAAACACAAATGGAGTGGAATAACAGTGGCCTAAGTTTAGATAACAAGCATGGGGGTGTAGGTGTTAGTAAGTGAACTTAACTTTTCAAGAACTGTCTTACTTGGGGTACAATGGCTGTTACCATTATGGATAAATATGTGTTAGATCAAACAACTTTTGCCTCATTACACATTGAAGGCTTGATCTATTTTAGATTTTTTAAGGTCGAGGCCAAGCTATATTTATTGTTAATATATGTTTCAAAGGGGGATGACCCGATTTAAGTATATGAAGTTTTTATCTTGATAGAATGGCCTAAACCCCAGACCCCACCTGTAAAGTTTTGTGCTGATATTTCAACCTTTTTTTATATGAGCTTAAAATGTGATTTTGTAAAAAAAGAGATTTGAAAGTAGAAGAACAAATTTGCTATTACAGAGCATTTGCTATTATCAGACATAAGGCATAAAATACTAGGTTGCCCTCTTTTGATCACCCCAGTGTCAATTGTTAAACACTTTTAAATCACATTGCACTGAAAATTAATGGCAATCAACAGTATGAGATTTTCAGAGACTTTATGCTAAATATGTTTAAAATAAATGATTTCTCATCCCATTTATTGCTTCAAATATCGTAACTACATTGCAATAACTACATCTTACTTGACACATTTCACAATCTCTGTAAATATGCAACACTCATCACTGGGTCAACAGCCCCTGTGCTTCCAATAGGCCTTGATTTATAGAAACAGAGAGAGACTTAACTAATTCCCAACAGGTTTTTTTGCATGTTACTAAGAGTCCAGGCATGTTGGAAACTAGCCCTAGATCTAGGCGCGCTCGCTGGTTAAGCCTTCCTGGTCATTTTGAGAAGGGATATTCGGGAGGTACAGCCAGTACTAGTTGGAAACCAGTGAAGGACAAAGTGCATTTGTGGTATTCTAAAATGGGGGAGTTAGAGTTGGAGTAAATTGAAAGGGGCAATGATTAAAAACAAACAAAACCTGAAATTTTTACATTAAAGGTTGTGAAGAGTAATTAAGCACCCCCTTTGGTGTTACAGCACTGAGTTTGCAGTTCATAATTTATTGACAAAAAAAACCTCATCAAACATTCCCATAATGTACTTTAAAAACAACACCATTGATTGTAAGTGCTATTACATTAATACATTCATGGGCGTTTACCAATGCTTTTAAGAGTCCATATTAATAAATAATTTAATGTTTGCTAGTTACACTTAAAGTCTTGTTGTTGAATGGTGCATGTGTTTTAAAATTTCAAGCAGAAGTGGATCGGTGTTTACTTATGTATTTGTTAACTAAAATCTACATCTTTAATCTCCGGTGTTTCATATAAGTGGTTTTTCAAATACTAGTGTGATTAAGGTGTCGACAAATGGGCACCAACGGTTTTATAGAAAAGATTAGAATTGTTTATATTTTAGTTAATAAAACATGCAATATCCATCCAGCACAATGATTCAACAATATCTTCAAAAGGTCAATGAGCGTGTTTCTATTGGGGCCGTTTACCCCGTCAGACATGGATCGATTTGTTATCTAGCTCAGTAGAAACAGACCGACCCGCTGTTTTTTTGCCATGTTGCATACCGCTATTTCACCAGTAGAAACAGCCGATGGCGGCATTTGCCATGTTGGGTAGGAAATGATGCCAAGGCCACGCTGGTTATGCGACTTTTACGGCGCGCGTCGTTCAAATAATCAACAGTTACTATCATTATCCTGTCATTTTTATTTCAGAAGTGAATCAATAATATTCATGATTAACACATAGTAATTCTTTCAGTTTATTTTACACCTATACCTGGTGGTACATCCATTAAAAGAAATACAAATAACTTAAGACTGTATGATAAGTAACATGAAGGGAATAGGCCCGGGAATAGGCCTACACGTGCATGTAAAACACACCTCAAGAGAAAGAAATGCATGGAAGGGGGGAAAATATTGTGACCCCGGCCAGGTCTGTTGAAAGCATGATAGCGGTAAGTGCAATCGAGCATGCCACATACCGGTATGTGCCTTCAATAGAAACAGCTGAGATAGCGGAAAAGGCCATGTCCAGAGTGGGTCAGCAAAAGCCACTTTGCCGTGTCGGCAGTAGAAACACCCTCAAATTATATTGCAGTCTTTCATGTTTAGATTCAGATTTCTGCCAATGTTCCATGATCATTTTGCAGAAGACAATTGAGTGCTATTAATCCCTGCTTGCAGCCAGTATATTTGTTTTAGGGTATGCATTACTTACTTGCAGCTATTGGAGTTATGTAACAGAGCTTCTCTTTGGCAATATTGTCATTGAACAATATTCAGGGAGCCTTGAGCATGATGCCTAACTTCAAGCAAAGTTTGTAGAGTGTACAAACTACAAGGTTAGATAGAAAAAAAAATAGACCCTGACTGTGCCCCCCCCCCCATTTTGCATCCTTATGCAACATATATTTCCACAAATGTGGTATCAATGGAAGGCTTATATGATTAGCATTAATTTGCTACAAAGATCACTTCCATCGTTAGGTATAGGCCGGGTTACATTATTTTGAATCAGGCAGCATGTTTAATGCTCTCTCCACGGATTCCCATTGAAATGCACGGCGGTCAATGAAGCAAATCACAGCAAATTATGATGTCCATGTTAATAGCTTCCAGGGCATGTTTCCAGGAAGAAAAATGGAAAAGATAGCTGAAAAGAAGCAGTAGTTTCTGGTGACTATTGTGTTGCTGTACAAGGGCAGATACGGAACCTCTCAGTGCAAAACAACACCCAGAAAATCTTCCATGCAGGCTCACTTTATTTACTGGTAGATATTTGGCCACCACAATATTGTGTGGTGCCTATGTTATTATTGTCTTGTCAGAGATTTATTTGGGTGAGTGGGTGGGCAGATGTCCACCAAATCATCAATCCACTGTAACTCATTAATGCAATAATCCCCTTCATTTTTAACTTAATGAAATGAAAGGCCATGATGACTGATGCGTCTGTTGTAAATTGAGTAATCGGGCTGAATTCAGTGCTAACTAATCATGAAGCTGAAGTTTTTTGGAGACTGCCCAGTGCCAAAGAAAAACATTGCTGCTACTTTTATAAGATTTTTGTACCTATGCAAAATTTTACCGGTCAATCCATGCAATTTTTTTTTGTGTTAGAGGCTGGCTTTCACTATATGTATAGTGGTGAGAACCGTATAGATTTTCACTTTGCATGTGTTCACATTAATGGTTTGGTGTCTTTTTATTAATTTTAATGTCTGTAACAAGTTTAACATACACCAGACACATTTCATTATGTGAAAGGTTGATTTCTCCCCATCCACGGCCATGTCCTGTCCCCCTTTTTTTTCAGGTGATAGGGGCAAGTTCCTTAAATTGATGAGATGCATTGTAAAGGGCAATGCAGATAAATGATGATCATCTTCTGAGTCAAGCTGCTGTCAGCCTTTAAGTTCACTTGATGGATAAGATGTAAATTGAAGGCCAGAAAGGTTAAATTGAAAACAGCCAGTGTAAGTGAGATGAGCGAGAAAGCCATATTTACAATAGCATCAATATAGGGAACAAATGTGCTCTACTTATGTGCGCTATCAGAGGGTGTTTTAAACAATCCCATAATGCATTGCAATGTGCCTATAGTGTACTGTAATAAACATGTACTACTTAGCCTTAGGAACAAAAAACAAATTAAGGACCACAAAATATTTTGTGACCATGCAAAGAAATTACCTAAGTACTAGTGTTTTGTGAGCTAAAGTGAGTGTAAAAGTCAAGTTTTTCTGTGTTTAAGAATAGGATTTTGTGGGATCACATGACATTATTGAGGTGAAATTCCCCAAAACTAGTGCATTGTGGGACGGACTCAATACTTCCTTTGGTGCACCATATAAAGGTGATACAAAGTTAACTCCATGAGTACTACCTGGTGAATGGTCACAAATTGGAGCTTAATGTATTTTTAACCAATCAGCAACACTGTTAGAATGGTAGCAGGGTTGAGGAGGGCTAGAGCTGCATTCTGACTGTTTATGATATTGAAATGAATATATGATGTACTTAACCAATTAGAAATGCTGTATTAAAGGCACTTGGTGCAAATTGAGTTGATACACAGTCACGCTAATACTTCTACACTGCAATATGCTTGTAAATATATTTGAAGGTGCAACAAGAGATTTCAAATAAAAGGTGTCCCTAAAAATGTGAAAATTCTGATTTTTGCCCTGGTGTAAAACTTTTTATAAAAAATATATCCCCACCTGAAAGGATTAAGCTGAGAAGTGTTTCTTAGGTACAAAAATTGTGAAATTTCTAATTTCCTAATTAGAAAATTCAGCCTATATTTTCTATTTTGTTATAAAGATATACAAATCACCTTTTGTTTTCATTTTAAGTTAGGCTAAGAAAAGAAAAAGTAGTTTGTCTCAGAAGACTGTGTGCCCTTTTTTTCAAATTGGTCGTTTAGCACATTATTATTTTTATTATTAGGTTTTTGCTCACTTGAAAACTTGAAAGATTTTTTTTTAATTTCAGAAAAATGAAAATAAGCGGCCAAAAAATGGAAAAAGTGGGACAAATATGCTGCAATAATTCTGCATTCTCATTAGCATTTTTTCTATAAAAAATGCATTTTGCATGTGCATTTTTCACATTTCTTCTGAGACAAACTTGTTTTTTTTTTTGCCTTATTTCTTAGCCAATAAATAAACGTAGGGAATCTACTGCAAGTCTAATCTGTAGGAAATTGCAACATGTCACAGAAAATATGAACGACTGAACGTCTTGAAATCGATCATTGCACCTTTAAAAAAAAAGTTCTGTCAGAAAGAATAAAATTAGTTTTTAGTAATGAGTAATGAGGTTCATAATATTTTTCAGACCAAAACTGCTATTGAGACTGTCCTGCATTGATCATGGTAACCACAAGGCCATGATATGCAGGAATATCGTACATCTTGAAAAAGTAGTCAACGAATGAAAATAACTAAGCCTATTTCCTATTCAAGAAGTCACTGCAGTCTTCAGCTGTAGTGTAGGTATTATTTGACTCTCACTGATTTTCATTTGTGTAATTGAATTTCATGATAAAATACAAAGGATATATATATATAGTACTTTCATTGGCGCTGATAATGAAAATGAAGAAAAAAGGAGCTTACCGCCTTCCATTTTCAAGAAAAAAATGGTACCTCTTTCCCAAATTTACCAAAGATGTAACCCTATGGGAAATTGGAAACATTAATGCCCACACACACACCATAGAAAATTTGATAGATTTAAAAAAAAATATATGTATTACATGCTTTAAAAAGTTACCAACTAATTTTTTTCTCTGCAATATCACCAAAAAAAACCACATGAAAGATGGGTGATTTTCAATAGCATTATTGTGTTGTCTTTACATGTGAGAGTTCCTTAAAATGCAAATTTGTCACGCACAAAACAATACTAGCAACCATTACTTGTGAAGACTCTGACGCCTTCAGAAAAAGTCGCATTGCAGGGTGCTTTTGGTGATGCAGCAATTTCCTCCTAGTTAAGCACAACAATCGTAGGTTTTTGTATGAGTTGAATCAAATAAAATGACTCCAGGGGAGGATTTGAATCCGAAATCAGGCATCAAATACTGGGGTAGAGGTTTTACTTTTGTGCAGCATTATTTTGTGTAAATATGTGTCATTAAAAAAAAAAATAAGCAACACATTTCAAATCGGCAGTTTACTCTCCTTTATGTGCATGGCAATTTCAAACCATTGCACATAGATGCAGTATTCAATAATTAAAGGTGCTTGTTCTGATTTTTGTCTATTGTGTTCTCCACTTGATAAGAGACCCTGCCAGTTGACTTGCACCCCATCAAGTACTGTGGGAAACAAACTTGCGGTTTTGATGGTAGATGCAATAATGCACATTGCAAAGCCCTATTCAATATTCAAAAACTGTGCTAATATTGATGGTTAACCATTAAAGTGGCAGTTTTTTTGTTTATATCTTGGGAATGAAATGGATTTGAGGGCTCAAATTTCAGGACAACAATGAGAAAAATACGGCCTTTCATCTGATATCAAAATCGATACTACTCCGAATAAATCAGGGGGTCCCAAAGACGATTGGAACACGCACCTTTATGTAGTAGATGAATAGTTGTTGAATGTTTGTTTGGTGAGTGAGTAGGTGGGTGGGTGAGCGAGCAGGCAGGTGAGCAGTTGGGCGGCCGGGCGGGCGAGTTAGTGAGAGCGAGCAAACTAGCTAACTTGCTAACTTGTCAGTGTATTAGTGTATTAGCTAGCATATTATATTTTGCCTTTGTTTTAATCAGTGCACTAGTTAGTGTGTTAGTTAACATGTTGGTGTGTCCGTGTATCAGAGTTATCCTTGCTAGGAAATATCAGATTTGCATTGCACATTTTAAATTTTTATATTAATTAAAAGGTCTTATTTGAATCAATCTTTTCTGTTTAGATGATAAAAGCAAAATTATAAGCCTTGTTGTGGGCTATTACAGCAGTCCGGTAAGTACGTAATTCGGTTCTAAAATGAAAAAAAGTTGGCGTAAATTGAAACCAGTGTTTAAAAATTCTCAAGACTGGAAAAATATCGAAAGGCATTGTGGGGAAAATGGATGCGGCCGTCGGGTTGCGTGTTCACTTTTCCGTGTCTGCGAGCACCGAAGTACCCGATAAAAAGTTCAATTTTCTTGCTAGGTTCTATAGGTTCAGACCCAATTATGATACACATTCAAAACAGAACATTGTATCGGACCCTCTGATGCAAAAACATCCATAGAACCCTTTTGTTTTCCGGAGATATTTGAGACTTAGTTTCATTTACACGCATTCTCTATGGCGGACTGATAACATTAGTCTCTCACAGAGTATCAAGTTAGTTAATATCTTTTGCAGTCTGTTACACAGACTATACCGTGGGAAATACTTTCCGGACCGCCGTAACCAGCTATATCAGGAAGGACCACTCAGTTTTCATTGTCACGCTGTGGCTGGACAGTTGTCATGCTGTCTGGACAGCATGACACCCAGAAGGTAAACTTTACTTCTCCAACCAGAATGCAATGACTGATTTACATGAAACTTGGTATGTTGGTAGTAGTGGATACACTTCACCATATGTGCATATTAAGTACCTCATTTACACCTTTGTTATGATTAGCCAATAACAAAAAGGCAGCCTACGCTCTTTCTGAATATTATAAGCATGCAAGCTGAAAACCTCAAAATTCTATTTTGGGGGGGGGAGGAAAACAATCGACCAATCATGTTTAAAAGTTTTACCACGTGAACCAACTACATTCTTTGAATAGAGTTAACATGAAACTAGAGAACTTTGGAATTCTATTTTTTTCTGATCACAAGATATGTAACATCACACCTAAGTTGTATCCTCTCATACCAACTATTACTCTTGGTATAACATACGATATATTTGTGGATTCATATAGCGTGGCTGTAGCTGTTTACATTTCTTCCCTCTACAAGCCTAAAACAACCACGTCATAAGAAATCAAAACAAAGCGGTTCATGTTCTTGTTTTCTGTATGTTAGCAAAATCAACACGGTTGTGTACCATCAGTAAACATTGTCAAATTTGTTTTCCATATTGATTTCATCCTTTGAGAACCCAATTTGTTAAACACCTCTGCAAATAAAGTTAGAAAGTAGGCCATTCAACCAACCCTGGGTTAATGTAGTTCAAGCAGGGCCTGTCTATGTGTCTTTATCCGACACTGATTGCTATCATTTTGCCCTGTTATCTTAGGATTGTATAATATTGGAAATTCTGTTTGCAAGGCATATGCATGTCAATCCACTGATTTGCATTTCTAATGCATGATTGGATGTTTTGCAAATATTCACACACAAATACACACACATACATGTGCACAAACAAAACTTCATATACCTTATAGGGAACTTTTTGTTTAAAGGGTCATGGTCCGATTGCTATTAGCCTCGTCCCCAGAACCCCAGATTTTACCGAAATTGGTCAAAATTTTGGTATCTAAAGAAAGCTACTATTTGTCTCATTTACCCTGTAAAATCTTAGGGCTAAAGGATGTTTGGTTTGGTTGTAATGAGTGAAAATGTGCCCTCATTTTGGTTGACAAATATTTTAATTTTATACAATATTATATGGGAATTACAAAATCATGTTTTACTAATTTTAGCTCTCACATCAAAATGGTTTGAAGTATTGGTGCAAAACTTTACAGGTGGGCTTTTGGGATGAAGGCCATTCTATCAAGATGAAAACTGTTATTTAAATTGGGTCATAAAAAACACCATAGAAAGTATATTCTGAATTAGTCATCTGTGTTCAATTGAGCTAGTTTTTTAGACATCAATGGTTCGAATGAAAAAAAAGGGTCTTGAAAGTCTTGAAAATGTCCCCATCCCCATATAAATTCTGTTCTCACACACACTCACACACACACAAAAAAGGCCCAGAATAAGTTTGTATTATTATTATTTTGAAGTGTTTTAAGCATTTTTTAAAGCTTTGCATTATTCAAAAGTTTAAAATAAATGAACTGATAGGGTATCTTAGCATAGTGTCAGCTGCTACAAATGTATTTCTGCAGTGTGTGATTCCATTTTCATCCTCATTTTACACAATTTATAAATGTGCACACACTCGCGCTAAGCATTAATTTCAAAATGCAAAGTGTTTGCAAATGAATACTTACATACACGCATATTGGTAGCAGACAGTGCATGATGTTGAAAATGTTGAACAAGATTTTTCTTTTGAAATCGGTATATTTAGGATAGGGTAAGAACCTCTCTGCATCAATAATTTTGCATCCAAGAAGTGATAGCTGAAACTTAACTTGTGGAGAAACTTGGGTGCTCAGTCCTGAGACACTTTAGACTGTTGCATACAGATGCTACTGGAAACTTTTTTAACAAAAAGAGTGTTTAAAGAAAAAAATGAAATAATTGCAAATTTGAAGAAATTTTGATCTGAAGAAAATAAAAACATTTATGTCCCAATCAGAGGGTAAATAGGCCTAGGCCTAACAATATAGTCTTGTTCTGCTGAGTCTTTCCACAGTTTTCAAAAATATAATATATTTATTGACTGGTTGTTTTGTTTTTAAAATGTTTGTGGACTTCAGGCACAAAATGTGCCAATTTCATGGAAAAAAAGATAAGTGGATCTGTGTTCAATTCTTTCCCATGAGCATGTGTATCTATAGTTTTTAACTATCTGAGAATATGCCCAACATGTAGATTTAGCAGATGGCAGTGGTTAACCAGCCAATCTTCAGAGTGCAGTGAAAGGTCCATTATTGTTTGGAGAAGGAATGCACCCAAAGCAATAGACTCATGGGAGTAAAATCCAAGTAATCCAGGCCTGCTCCAACAAGTATTAAATTGGACGAAATGCACTTAAAGCATGTGGAAATTAGCACAATTTGAGGTGAATTTAGGCCAAGGTTGGTTGCAATTTCTGAAAAATTAGGATGAAAATCTGTTATTCCATTTCATACCTGTATTTTTTTGAGCCAGAGGGAGGACCCCCCCCCCCCCCCCAGGTCAGTACACCTCTGATTTAAAGGTGCAACGAGAGATTTTGAGGTACCCAAATATTGTGTCATAATAGTAATTCCATATAGATTAGACACTCAATAGATTTCTTATCTTGTATTTGGCAACAGAAATGTCTTAAAAGAGAGAAAACAAGTGATTTTGATTTACTTAATTTCAATATAAAACATAGACTGAATTTTGTATTTAAAATTAGAAATTAGAAATTTCACAATTTTTGTACCAAAGAAACATTTCTCAGCTTTATCCTTTCAGATGGGGATATTTTTGATGGAAAGCTTTACATCAGGGCAAAAATCAGTATTTTCGATTTTTTAGGGACACCTGATATGTGAAATCTCTTGTTGCACCTTTTTAAGTGTTCACGTAATATTTGGTAGTTATAGATTAGTTTCAAACTGGCAAAGTATTTGATATCTGTAGACAGGGACATTTCATTGACATTTCAAAAACAATACTTCTCTGTTTAGTACTTACAAACTATATAGTTCAAACGTGTACGGTTCCTTCAAGTTCAACCAGTCTTCAGACCTATCGAAGAGGGTTTCAAATTCACACATGAACTCACACTCTTTGGTAATTTATCATCTTGTGTGAAATAAAGTAAGGTTAGGGCTGGCTATTTCATATAAGAAGATGAAATATCAAACTGCTATAAGAGTTGTGTTACATCCTGAGTGTGATGTTGAAGTGATTAGTCAGTGTGTCATCAACTGGCCATGTAAATCTGTTAACCAAGGAGCAGATCAGTTAGTGTACTCTGTACAGCTGTTTGACCCCATGCAAATTGTCTCTTTTATTTTTAGAGCAATTTTAAGCAGTGGCGACATAAATTTGACAACTGGTATGGGAAGGGACATGCAAGAGCTATTACCTCTGCAAATATCAGAAAAATCCATTGTGGGAATCTTGCCACATAGGCCTACAAAGGTCATGATTTGTGTGTTTTAGCGCCCTCTATATGCCAATTCTCCATAGAGAGACGTGTTAAACTCGAGTTTAAAGAAAAATCATATTTCCCCGCAATGAAATTTTGTAAAATGTACACAGGATGAATTAATAGTACAAATAATACAAATTAGTTGTTAAAAGTGTGTCACCATTAATATTTTTTGTTTTATTCTGGTTGAGACCTTCAAATAGCTGTGTCTGTAGTGCATTGGTTGTGCCTTACAATTGATGACCAGGATTCCAATAGGATACAGTCAATCGGTTCATTTACTTATTATTAAATTTAGGTTTCCACCCAACTCTTTGTGAAGCTGACTGTTACATACATGCACATGGGACCGACTGCTTAACATATCATCATAGCATATGTCAAAACATATGCATAACAGGGAGAACATGTTAGTGGTTAAGAGTGTTTAGCTGTGGTAAAACTGATCTCCCATTCAATCCTAGTCAGACCACTTGCTGGGACCTTTTTGCAACTGTCAAATAATTTGTATAAAAAATTAAAAATTATGATTGATTCAAATGTTTAATTTTCAACTCTAAGTGACCCCCCTCCTGTGGGAAGGAAGAATTCCATCTTTTTGGGAGGAATGGCATCAAGATTTATAATCAATAGTTTTTACACAAATTAATCAAAAATACGAGCATCTGAAAAAGAGACCCAGCAAGTGGTCCCTTTAGGATTGGAACTGGAGATATTTTATCACAGATCACTAGAAGTAGCATGTTCTCCTTGATATGCATATGCTTTGACATATTCTTTAACACTTGTGCAATACTAGAAAAGCTGACACCATATTATTTTGAACATTTGTAGCATTACATATGAATTGCATGCATGGGCGCCAGTTGCTTGTCTCTTACACAAACCCAATGTTAACACTTAGCTTAAATGTGTTATATTGGCTTTTAAAAAAAGTGTGCCAAAGCTTCTGAAGGATTATAAATCCAACGTGGGATGCTTTCCCCCCTTTTCATTTTTTCTCCAATTTTTTGGTGAATCAAATTTAGTCAAAATGTCAAAATAAGCATAAAGTTCTCTAACCTCCCCTTATTTTACAGTATAATTTACTTTAAATTCTACTTTTACAGTGTAACACATCTCTCTTGTACTTATACAACATCTCTGATATGAATAGTATTTGATTTGATTAAACACAACCGGGTACCTGACCGTAATGTAGTCTTGATATCATGCCAATTTGCCTTGTTTTGTCCTATAGATGTTGGCTGAACCAACACCGACTATTGACAAAACATGACTTCTGAGATTTGCGAGGCTTATCTAACACTGTGTTTTCAGCTGCAGTCATCCCCACTCAATGTAGAGTGATGGTTACAGTATGATTCAGATCGTTTCCTTTTTCCCTAACAATGAATATCTATGACGTATTACTTTGCAAAGTCTCATGTCCCCTGTGTTACAGGCTGGATTTCAATTTGCGATAATCTAAAAGCCGAGAAGATTTTGTGCATGTTTATTTCTTGATTTTTTCTCCATAACCCAATACTCTTTTAACCTAATTACTTCATATATGGTTGAGATATCTTTGTTAAAATATCTACACTAGTTTGCAAAGTAAAACAATTATCAAATAGCTCCAATTCTCTTTCTTATCACGATGTGGAGTAATTTTGAAAAAGTGAAATTTTTGGCACGTATTAGATACTGGTTATCTTTTTGTATAAATAAAGCTTGCAGGTTATTAAAACACTGTCTAGATCCCCAATGCTTCATGACAGTCTACAGGGATAGCATTTATTTACAGTTGGATTGTCCTATTCCAAAGAGACTATAATCCCATGGTTCGGAAGCCCTTTAAAAAGGCCACCGCATTACAGTTTCAGTCATTTTGCAACATTGTCATTTACAAGGAAATACCAGTGTTTTAGAGATTATGCCAGCATTTTAAGTGTGTGACGTAGGGAAAGATTTTTGGTCACACATTTCACGAAAAAATGGAATGAGCAATATCTGTGGAGACTAAAATCTCAAGGCGTAACTTCAACACTGTCAATGGATCTATTAAAAATAAACAAATTGCTTATGGACAGTGCGTGAGCTGTGGAGAGTAAATCTCAAGGTAATAACTTCAACACTGTCAATAGACCTTTCAAAAATAAAAAAAAATAAAAACTAGTTGTGGGACAGTAAGATTTTAATTACATCTCTGTGACCTTAAGCAATGCATTACCTTGGCATTAGACTACTGTTTTATTTTACATTGGAGTTGGCCTCTTTTCAGGTACATTATATTCCACAGCTGTTTGAAAATCTTATTTATTATGACAAAACTGGAATAAACAAACAAAAAAATCAATGGTGACACAGTTTTGACTGCTGATTTGAAATATTTATTTAACTAACTCCATGCTCTGTAAATTTTATGAAATTTCATTGAAGGCAAATATGATTTTTCTTAAATATCTAGTTTTACACGACATTCTGTGGAGAATGGGCATATAGAGGGCGCTATAACATAGAAATTACAACCTTTGTAGGCCTATATGGCAAGATTCCCACAATAGATTTGTCTGATTTTTGCACAGATAATTGCAAGTCCATACTTTAATCAGTTGTCAAAATTGTGTCACCACTGCTTTACTTTGTTCTATAAATAAAAGAGACAATTTGCATGGGGTCAAACAGCTGTGATTCAAGCATTGTTGTCAGTTGGTAAAGATAAGTCTAAAGAGGCTGTACATGGTACCATTCTGACCATGGTACCCCCCACCGCCTGTTACGCCACTGGTTATTACTAAAAAATCTCTTTAAGAAGTCACTTTTTAGCTACTTTTTTCTTAAACACTTTTTCATTACTATATAGTAACCAATTTCCTTACTATATAGTAGCATTTTTTTTCTTAAAAAGACACTTTTTGGTCCCCCGCTAACTTTTGTTGGTGAAGGGGGACTATAGAAATGCTCCTCATCTGTGTGTGTGTCTGTGTGTCCCACACGGTATCTTTTGGATCTAAGCCAGTGTGGGTGTCCATATTCGCAACATAAGATATATCTCAAGTAGGTGTTGGTTGGGATCTGAAGTGGGTCATGTGTCATGGGTCTACGGTCAAATGCAGTCAAAAATGGGTTAAATTCCTTTAAATCCTGTAAATTGTGGTAGGATGATTTTTCAGATTTTGGGGTTATTTTAGGCCAATTTTGAGCTCCAGAAAAGAAAAAAAAAATTAAAAAAAAATTTGTCCGACCGATCGACCCTACTCAAAAGGTCCGCTCGCCCGTAAAACCGGGTTTTCTTTTTTCGTCGCCTTATGGAATAAACCTCAATACCAGATTACAGTTCATTCCGTTTAATATAGGACATAAAGACACATAGTACCCACAACATTCATTCTCCCACGTACAAAATAACCCACAACATACTCTAGTAAGTACAAGCCATACACTTGCACAACAAATGCACACAGACACATGCACGAATGATGCACACACACAGCCACAACATGCATGTACACACACACAAACATGCAGCACAAAGGCATGCACACAAAGCATGCACAAAGGCATGTATGCCACACACAATGCATGTACAATGCATGCATGCAACACAACCACACCACACATTATGTACCATCTTCAATTCAGTGTTTAACTCACTTTGATTGAAATGTTCATCCATTGTGCCACAAAATAAGGAGAATGTACTTATGAGAAGAATAATATAGTCCTATGAAGAGACGTTCTACCTTGGTATACCAACCAAAATGTGCTATAGTTAATTTATTTTCCCAGACCATCGATGAGTGACATTCATGATCCCAAACACTACTAATTCTATCGTACAACTCAGTCTGGGTAGCTTATTGGTTTATACTACAAACCAAAAAAACTTTCTGAATGTGTGTATACTTATCATAAAATCCACTTCTATACCCTTAACGGAGGGCAGTGCAGGAGTAATAAGCCATCCGTCATACACCCACCATATCCAAATTTCACATAACATTACATTATGGAAGAAGAAACTCGATTAAGCACAATAGAGCTTGGATTACGCCAACTTACTTGCCACATTATCATGGTTATCATATAGGTATGTTGAGTTGTCAATAAATGGTCCACCTGCTTCTCTGACAAAGTAGTTTTTAAATTTTGATACGATGATCATAAATCATTTATCAAGCAGATAGGTAATAACATTATCCATGCTTCAAGATACGGTACCCAGAAAAAGAACATCTATTGCATACGATACTTGATTCAAATCTCAAACTATCCAAACAAGTATTTTTTCTTCTCGCATGTTATTATCTTTCTGTAGTTTGATTGCTCGTTAGCAAACAGGTGAACCTCATTGATTAGGGAAATTAAAGGGATGTACAAATGTTTAATCAGGGGCTGATCAATATATTTTTGCTAGAGGGGGAATTTAGGAATTCAAAATTTTTTGGATGAAAAGGTTTGTGTTCACTCAATGATTTTGTGTTCCATTTGTTGTTTGTTCATTTTGTGTCCTTTTTACCTGAAAAGGAATTCCCCCTAATTAAGTGATACCTGTAAATGTTCCACAAAGATTGCCCCATTTTCTCCCGTAAATATTTCTACCCAAATATAAAGACTCTTATATGCCTTGTTATGATAAAACTACCAGATTATTGTTAACAAGACTGCAGATTTGGCAGCTTAAAGGGATAAGCAGTGATTTGCTGCTCCGAAATATAAAAAAAAAAAATCATCAAAATTTGAATTTTGGTATTTTTGTTACTGGCGTAGATGTGCTAACATAACCTGCAAGTGGTTTGCTTGAAATCCATGTAATAAAGACAGGGCATTACTTTTTTTATCTGATTCTGTCATTTCTATACGTGCGTGTCAAAAATTCCGACTTGAGATCAAAAAAACCTTTCCGTGTGAATATCCCAGCCTTATAAGCATAATATTGTGCACCATGACCTGTGTAGTTTGACCTCCTACACAAATATTATTGATCTTTGTTTATTCTGTACTGGTGTAAACCACAATCAGCTGTTTGAGTAGTCATTGCTGTATGTGCTTGCGGTCAAACTGTACAGCTCATGGTGTACAATATTACGCTTATAAATCTGGATATTCAGTTATTCACAAGGAAAAGTTTTTTGATCTCAAGTTGGAATTTTGATACGCACATATAGAAATTACAGAATCAAATAAAAAGTACCACCTTGTCTTTAATACACGGATTTCAAACCAACCACCTGCATGTTATGTTTGGACATCCATGCCAGTAGCAAAAATACCAAAATACAAATTTTGATGATTTTTTGGATGTTTCGGATCAGCAAATTGCTGTTTATCCCTTTAATAAATTGTACTGTGTACATTTGAAAGCAATTACAGATTAACATGGTAGTAGTTAGCAACCAATGTATATAGGTGACTTAATGTCACCACTTCCTGTTCCATCATTCATACGTTGCTCCCTACCACCGTGCAAATATGTGATACAAGCTGTCATTATCGGCTCCATCAATCCATAATCTTGTCACATCAAAATGCCACAGTTACTCATCTTGTCAGCTGCTCCATCACGGCAGAAAGTCAATCTGTCACAATGAAATAAAGTCGTTAATAAGAGTCGTTGAGATTAATTATAACCTGCTGACGTAAGGATGTTTCGCCGTTGTACTTCTTTGTCTTGTCTCTCGTTGATGGATTGCATGAGGTGTATTTTTCTTAATTAGTTTTTCACTATCCGGTGTTAAATGGCACAGAATGATTTGACCACACTGGAAAATCTATGAAGCCGTTGCTGTATACAGAGACTCCCCATGATCTATGCTCCCGGGTTATGTCAAAATATGATGAACAATTATATATCTTCATCAGAAAGATCATTGAACTTTGTGTAAATTCATAATCCTTTAATGAGAGATTTCCTATATTCTTCGAAATAGTAAAATATATATCTATATTTGTATTGCATTCCTTTTAACAGTGCTAATGGAGGTAAGATCAGCATGTATTTTCTACAAGTATCTCGGTGATGGTTGCCTTTATTCAGTAGGGACTGTAAAATATTTACACCATAGTGGTAAAAGAAGGAAGTCAAGGATAGACTGTGTTCACACTATCGCATAATGAGGAAAAACAAACCTCCTGCGAGTATTTCTAAAGCATCATTTTGTTTGAAAGTGATGTTTTGAAAAGATCACTAAGAATTGATTTCATTATGTTAATTGTTTCATTGAAATATCCCTAGTAATGGGGTTGTCGTTGGTGTTATTTAACACAAAAGTAATTGAAATTGAAACATCAAATTAAAGGTGCAGTAGATTTCACTTATGAAGTGTCCCTAAAAAGTTTTGATTTTTGCACTGATGTACATCTTTCCATTTTAAACATATCCCCATCAGAAAAGATTAAACTGAGGATTATTTCCTTGGTAGAAAAAAAAATTCTAATTTTGTATTGGAGCAAATAAGAAATTCAGCCTATATTTTAAATTGAAATATAATCAAATCAAAACAACCTTTTCTTTTCACATTATGACAAAAGACATTTCTGTAACCAAATCCAAGGTAATAAATCTATTGAGTGCCTGATATGAAGTCACTATATTTTACACAATATATGGATGTCTTCAAATCTCTCATTGTACCTTTAATGTACGCAGTCAAGTTGGTCTTGTCAGGTAATATCCATAAGAAACTTGCTGCTACTAGTATATGAACACAAACTGACTTAGAATTTTAAGCAATATTTTCTTACATTTCACGAACAGACACCTCTATGGGTATAGACAGAAAAAAAACTGATTAAACCGTGTTTACCCAGAGATCTATGTTGTTTCTAACAAGTAAAATCTGCACTTTATATATGAACTTTTCCAGACTGTCTCCATTGAATACGGGCAATTCCTAATATGGTTTGTATGAGGGGCGAACGCTTCTCATATGATTTCGTTAGCCTGCCAAGTTGTCTTATATAGTGTAGCTTTGTTTACTTTATTATTTTAGGTTCGACACACCAAATGCAGGACTTTTAGGATGATAAAACGGGATGAGAAGGAGAAGGTATATGATTTGAATTAATTATGCAATTATATCGGAATCGAAGAAAAATGTTAAAACATCTGAATTCTAAGTGATTTGCAGAGAGATCTTTTAGCGAGAAAGTGTTTGAAGAAAGGTAATAAAATATGCGTAATAAGTTGTTTGAGCTCCGAGTGTTACCGATTTGCGAGATGGTTTCAACCAGTTCAAGTGGATAGATGTTCCTGTTCGCGGCTTCCTAATGTGCAGGGGTTGTGTGTAATTTTTAATTAGTAAATGGCCTGCGGACAATTATAGCATAATTTTAGGGGGTTTTTTTGACTTTCTTTTTTACTGTTGTAACTGATATATATAACTGTATATAATATAAGGGAATATAGGGAGATAGTAATGGAGAATAGTATGATGTATTTTAAGAAGAATCTTGGCTTGGGTTGTCGCCGTTACGACCCCGAAAGCTAAATGAAAAAAATCGCAAATCTTCTTAGTCATAGCTCGTTTGCGAGATGTCCACGTTGGAAGAATTGAGAGTAACTATCCCATAATACATTATGTCAAATTGTCCACGCTGGTTTAGTTTTAAAGCTTGTAACTTCAATATCTGTACACGATGCAGTCTTAAAATCCCTCATCTACTGCGTTATGGGATATAGTGAATCGATCCCATGATCTAATCTCCCGGATTAGCACCTAATTCAGAAATGTGGCAAAGTGTGAAAGAATCGAGTAATCACAATATCCCCATAATACATTGTGTCAAGTTATGGCCAAATAACTTGGTAACAGTGGTGTGATCATTTACAAACGAGTTGTGTACACGCAATCTGATACCTTATCTACGTGTTGTGGGATTATGGGGAAATGCATTTAAAGCCTTTCATCTCAATTTATGGGCACTTAAAGCCACGCAAAAGGGTTCCGTGCTATGTTGTTATGCATGCCGATCTTACGTGACACTGTTTAGGCTACGTTTTTTTGCTAACTAATAGAAAAAATAAATTAATATGCTTTTGCTGTGGACAAAGTAAGTTTAACAAACACGAAATGCTGTAATGAGAAAAATCAGCCCAATTGATCTCCCTTACCAACATGAACTACCGCGATTTGTATATCGCCTGTTATAGGCTATCATGAGCCCATGCCACATCGTCAGCCCCCCCTCCAGCTATCAGTGAACATTGTGAGCTGAGAATCACCCCACCGCTAAGCAACTGATAGTTTGGCCCCCCACCACTACCAACTTCTTGACCGCATCCCCCTGGCGCCTTTAAGTTCACAAAACGTTTGTTTGGAGTCAGTAAATCGAATTTCAATTTCCCATCCTATGTCATACTTTCTTCAAACTTATGACTCATGTAGTGACTTCATATTGCTGAATGTGGACTCAATTTGATGCCAATGGAAAGGAGTAACTCTAAAGCTATAGCGGGTGGGACCTAATTTATAGGAATTAGGTGCCCAGTAAGGAAAATCGGGGGCGGGGGGGGGGGGGGGGTCGGGAATTTGCGCGTGTACGTGGGCGGGCGCGTACGTGTATACGTGTGTTGCGAATTTGGGTTGTATGTGTCTGTGTGTTGTGTGTAAAAGAAGTGAGTTTAATACTTACGTGTATATTTGTTTAATATAGTCATTTTTGTTTTTACTTAATAGTTAATTTTACTATTTAAAAGAAATTATGTAATCTGAATATTTAAAAAAAAAGACACATCAATTTCACGATTTCCTTTTTTTTTAACCTGATAATAATTAATAATGATTATAAAATTATGTAATTTGATCCAGGTTGATTCATAAATGTATTATTGAAAACAACAACCTGTACTTAATATTGTAACGATAATTTTTCACTGTACTGCATATGTACATAATATTTATCATATGTTTTTGCTGTATGCTATGATGAACAAATAAAGATGATTGATAAGTATTCCATGTACAGACGCATGGGGAATACATGGTCCAGAAAGGAAAAGGGCACCACAAAAATTCTAACAAGTATCCAGCACCAACAGTATCCATAGACGCCTCATACAAATACATGATCACCCTCTAGCCCCAGCAATGAAGTCTATTTTAAGGCACTATCAGTGAATTTGTAATCAAAAAAATCGATAAAAAAGTCATCAACAATCTGATGTTTCCATGTTGGTGAATAAAGTTTCGGGTTTGTTTAACAGCCCTGAAAGTGATAAGACCTAAAGCAACGTAATAAGGCAAATTGATATTTTTAGTCATTGCTGTCCGCACGCGCACGGAAACTTACTACAACACAACGTAATGAATGGAGCTTCGTATATCTTTGAACCTCCTTTTTCTTCATTTTCTGTCAAATTCATATTTCAACGGGTGGACGGGAAGGGGAAGAGGGAGGAGGAGGTGGGCATGGGAGAACAAGCCCGCAACCACACAACAAACCCGCAACAAACAAACGCACAAGCCCCCGCCCCCCCGACCCCCCCAAACACCCACACAAAACACCCCCCCCAAAACCCCCCCCCCCCCCCCCGAACCCCCAGCAACCGCAACCCCGCGAAGAGGGGGACCCACCAAGAGAGGAAGGGGGAGTCCGCACCACGGGCCCCGCCCCGCCCAGGGGCCGGAAAAGAAGAAGAAGGAGGAGAACCCACCCCACCCCCCCCCGCCCCCCCCAGCACACCAGAACACCCCGAACCACCCCACCCCCCCCACCCACCAACCGCACCCCCCACACCACGCACCCACCAACACCCCCGCACCACACCCCCCGCGACCCCCCACCAACCACACCCACGGGGCCGCGACCCCCCGCACCCCACCCGCTACTTGCCAACCCGGACCCGCGACCCGAGAAGAGCTACTTTTTTCCTGGGCCACGTGCGTTGACGACATCGTTTAGACGACGAAAAAATATCCTTCCCTACACGGGATGACGGAGATGACAAGAACGACGGACAACTAGTGACGTCCGCGGGGCGTTAGAAATCCCCCCCCGGAAGCGAGGGAGCCACCCCCCACCCCATTCCACGACTCACCCGCGCCATCACCCACCGACAGCCCCCTAACCCAATCGCCCTCCCCCCCCCCCCCGAACATCACCGAGAAACACCCCACCGGATCCAGCGCTCCCGCCGCCCCAACGGGAGGTCGGACCCGGCGCGACCAGCCTGACTTAAAAGGGACCTGGGAACGGTGAGTGCCCGTGGCGGAACAGGAATGCACAACCATCCTCCGACATGCGGAAGATATGGAACCTGGACGGGGGGATACCCCGTAGGGGAAAGAGACATGCGGGATATGGCACGTGAACAACGGTGAGGACTCCCGGGAACAACACACAAAAACCGCGGTGTTGAGGCGGGAGGGTGCTCATTATGAACTGGAGAATTTCTTTTGGAGGTGAAAGGACGGCGTGAGCACAGGGAAAAGACGAGGGAAAGAGGAAGGGGGAAGAGGAAGGGGAGCTTGAGCAAGGCGAGGCCGAAGACGGGAAGGCTGACGAGGCGAGAAGGGGGCCACACGCCGGGGAAGAGGTGGGGAGGGGAGGAAAGCAGGAGGAGGCCGAAACCCACCACGCATACCCTACCCCCCGAAACCCCCCCGCCAGTCCCCCGAAAAGACCGGCCCGCGAGTGGAGAAGAGGAAAGGAGAGAGAAGAAAAGATTGAACACCCCCGCCCCGACCACACACCGGCCCCCGCAGCACCCCATCCCTCCCCAAGACCCCGCCACACCCCCCTCACCCCACCCAACCACCCAACCACCCCTGACACCCACACCCCCACACCCCCAACCCCCACAGACCACACACAACACCGGACCCCCCGCCCAGACCCCCCCGCCGCCCAACCACCCCCAAGCGCGGACACCGCCACCAGCAACCATGGAGGGGATTGGAAAGAGTGGAGGGGCGCCAACACCCAGGACAGGGGAAGTTGAGAGATGAGGGTGAGAAACACTCGAGAATTTAGGAGGAGGGGCGAGAGGAAAACCCAACCACGCCCCCCCGGAACCAAAACAGACAGGAGGGACGAGGGAGGAGGAAAAGGGGAGAGAAAGATATGGGTACACACCACACCACACAGCAGACCACCCACCCGCACACCACCCGCCGCCCAGGCAACCACCCCCCCCCACCACGAGGGATGAACCCCACCCCCCGACACAACGGGCAGGATCGGGAGTGAGGGTCCACCGGCAGAGACGGGGGAAAGGAGTGGGGCAAATGGAGGGGACACATCAGGGGGGAAAAGAAGGGAAAGGTGGGGAAGAGGGGAGAGGGAGGGAGAAAGGAAAAAGATTAATTATGAGACTTGTACAGACTTAATCTTTCACTTGTAAGCTTATTCCTGGAATTTCAAAATTTTGACTCTTTGTTTTTGGGTGGATCAACTGGATAGTGCCTTTACAACTCATTAACGCATTGTTTAAACTGGTTATAGTGCAAACATGTGGAGGAAACGGCAAAAATGGCTAACTTTTAGCTCCCACAACATTGGAACCTCCCTACATAGTTATAAACCACCGATCAATATTATTATATTTTTTTTCTTCACTAATAGTAATGTCTAGCAATATATATTGCCTGTGCAGAGTTTTGTGAATTATGATAATGTGAAAATGCATTTCTAGTGTAGGGCTCCAGGAGCCCCCCCACCCCATCAACCAATGGGTGGTTAAAAATACTATCCATTTGAGTGGTTAAGCATGTAAACTATAGAAGTAACATGTACTTTACTTTGCGGTCATTTATCTTGTATTGTGTAAATTTACAGTATTATAGCAGATTCATTCTACCAACTAATAGGCCTACTGTTAAAAGTATAATTTACATTTAAAGATGGTCTAAGGTTGGCCCCCTGTGGTTCATCCATGCTATATCCCTGCATATTCCCAAGTCTTTAGTAACTCACCGACTACACCACATTTCCAAGAGTTTTTTTATCTTTTTTGGAGTATACTGTAATATTTACCTACTTTGTTGGCAGAATGCCCATATTTTTAACTATTGTAAACTTTACAATATATGTAATCAGCTTTTACTGGTCCCGAGGACCCCGGTTGGTTGTTGACGTAGTACATTCAGTTCATAAGGGCTCTTTTGGTAAAACTTTTGCCTCAAAAGCCTCAATTTAGCCAAATTGTGGCTCCTAATTCCGGCAAATTCACAAAATTTCAGTTCCTAAGACCCATACCTTTGGGACACAAACATTAACCCCCAGTTCCCAGGCAACCACGCTTGGAAATCGGGCAGCACCATGCCTACTGAAAAAAAAAATAGAGCCACTCACCCCCCCCCTAACGGCGCAATCGTCTGCATTTAACTGTCATTCACAAAAGCCCCCCTCCATGCCAAAGACGCCCGACGCCCGCATAAGGTTCCGGAAGGAACCAAACCAAAACCCCAAACCCCTCCGGAATAGCGAAAGAAAGCCGAGAACCGCTGAATTCTGTCTTCATAATATCTCTTTGTGAAACCTACTTGTCATAACATTGCCTTTGTTACATCATTTTACTTCAGCTTTATCTTAAGGTGCAATGAGAGATTTACACATAAGGTGTCCTTAAAAAAATCGAAGTACTGATTTTTGCCCTGAGTAAAGCTTTCATCAAAAAATCTCCTCATCTGATAGGATTAAGCTGCGAAATGTTTCTTTGGTACAAAAATTGTGAATTTTATAATTGTATAGGAGCAAATAGGATCAGATATGTTTTATATTAAAATATAGCAGATCAAAATCACCTTTCTTCCATCTTTTAAGACATTTCTGTAGCAAAATACAAGGTAAGATATCTATTGAGTGGTTATTCTATATGACAATTACTATTATGCCATAATATTGGTTGGCCTCCAATCTCTCGTGCACCTTCATAATTAACTTGGGTGAATGTCCGCACTTATTATTACTATGATTATGCAAAAAGAGCAATCAAGGTCACAGTACTTAAATCTGATGTATCCTTCAAAGTATGACCTGAAAAAAATGAAGGTTATGGCATGAAAAGCAGCTGTAAAATTATATCAGGTCTAAATCAAACCAAATTTAATATTACATTTGTATTAAGTTCCATAGCCCAATTGCTAATAACACCATCACAGGACCTCAGATTGTGTATCAAAAACTTCTCAAAATATTGGTGTCAAGATAGGGGTAAAGATGTCATATGCAAAATTTTAGTAGGGTGTTAAATGATGGAGAATCCTCTATTCGAGAAGTTGTAAGGTGATGAATCAGCATTTTGGGTCCAACCTCGGGAAATGTGGGGAACAATGTGTGGCATTTGGTGTCAGAATAGTGAGCAAAATGTAACAATGCATTTGTCCGTATTGTAAAGGATTAAAAAGGTATTGTGTGTCTGGTTCCCACCTTTTTTTACCGGCTAAGCCCTGATATGTCAAAGGTCATCCTGGGGACATATCCATTGCTTCGATTTTGTTGAAATGGTGTCATATCATTGGCCATGATATGTCAAAGGTTATCCTGGGGAAAAATATCAATGCTCGGATTTTGTTGAAAATGGTGTCCAATCAGATCGGTCATACTGAAAGATTAAAATTAATTTAATTCTTGGTTGCAGTTCTGTAGAAATTTTAAGGGTCAAGTTTTGGTGACCCATAGACCATGTAGACCCTTGTACATTTTTGCTCACTAATCTGACACCAAATGCCAACACTGAAAAATAAAGCTAGACAAACAATCTGATACCAGTTTCACAAAGCGGAGCACTTATTGCAAGCTCAAATGTATAGTAATTCGATAACCACTGTTTATCACGAAAAACACGGTTTTCGAGTGAAAAACATTGTTTTCGCGGAAAAACATTGTTTTTCGATGATTAAACTGTGTTTATCGATAAGCAGGGTTTGTCAAATCGAAACGATAAGCAGACTCAACCCCCATACCACACCCCACCCCGACGTTTTCTATTTTAAGACCAACACTTACCTCAAGCAAAATACACGGTAAGATATCTATTGACGGTATAGTCTATATGAATACTATTATGCCATTAATTTTGTGTGCCTCCAAAATCTCTCGTTGCACCTTCAATCAATTCACTTGGGTGATGTCAAGCAACTTATTATTACTAGATTATGCAAAAGGCATCAAGGTCAAGTACTTAAATCTGACGTATCACTTCAAAGGGTACTGACTGAAAATGAAGTTATTGGCATGAAAAGCAAGTTTTTACACCCCAACCACCATAACCCCCCCACTCTCAGCCTTTGTAAAATCATTCAAGGTTCTTCTAAATCAAACAAGTTGACACATATAATTTGTATTTTAAAGTTCCATAGCCCAAATTGCTAATAACACCATACAGGACCTTTCCCAGGATTTTTTTTTACCGACAACTTCCAAAATATTGGTGTCAAGTATAGGGGTGGTAAAGAATGTCATATGCAAATAATTTTCGTAGGGTTATAAATGAGACTCCTAGTTCAGAAGTTTAATGGGTGCTGATCAGAATTTTTGGGTCCCACCTCTGGGAACCAGGTAGGGAACCATTGTGCAGTTGGTTGTGTCAGATTAGTGAGCAAAGGTAACAATGGCATTGTCCTTATTTGTCAAGGATTAAACAGGTATTGTTTGTCGAGGTTCCCACCCTTTTTTACAGGCCTAAAGCCCTGATATGTTCAAGCATCCTGGGGGAAATATCCAATGCTTCGATTTTGTTGAATGACCTGGTGTCTATCATTGCCCATGATATGTTACAGGTCTCTGGGGGAGGAAAATACCAATGGCTCGATTTTGTTGAAACTGGTGTCCAAAATCATTGCTCTGGTCAGATGAAGCTTAAAATTAATTTAAATTCTTGGTGACAGTTCGGTATACATTTGAGGTCAAGTTTGGTTGACCCCTATAGCCATGTAGACCTTGTTACCATTTGCAACTAAGGTCTGACACCAAATGCCAACACTGACAAATAAAGCTAGACAAACAATCTGATTACCAGTCTTCAACCAAATCGAGCACTTATACCAAGCGCCAAATAGACTATAAGCTGTGACTAATTCGATAAACACTGTTTATCGCCGATTAACACTGTTTTATCGAGGGAAAACATTGTTTTTCGACTGATAGCAAATTGTTTTCGATGATTAAACTGTGTTTATCGCTAAGCAGGGTTTGTCAAATCGAAAACTTGTTTTTCGACTGATAAACTTTTTTCGATAAACAGGGTTATCGAATAAAGCAGGTTTTTCGACAACAAAACCAAAGTTTATCGAGTGAAAAACATAGTTATCGGAAAAACAACAGTTGTTATCGAATCGAAAAACATTGTTTTATGAGCCCGAAAAACAAGTTTTAGTTTTTGATAAATGAGTTTATAGTAAAACATTGTTGTTTATCGATAAACTTTGTTTTCCGATAGCGAAAACATAGTTTTCCTCGATAAACTTGTTGTTCGATCGAAAAAACAGTGTTTAATCGGCGAACCACAACGTGTTTTCCAACGAATTAATAACATTGAGCTTGCCATAAGCCACTGGGTAAGGCTTTACCCATGAGGATGACCTGAACCGTCATTCTGGATCCAGAATTTGCTGACAATGTTGTGAGTTTCATATGAAGGACTTCAATTGATGAGCTTAGTTTTGATCAACACGTTGATCGTATGTGAAGAAGCATTATGTATATGTCAAAAACATGATGTGTTGAAAATTGAAGAAGGCGAAATAATCTCTGAGTCGGCCTTTAATGGGATATCCTATTTAAAGTATCCATTTTATAATGCGATCTAAAAGGATAGCTGTGAACATATTGGTCATAAGACGTCTCTGGGGTAGTTAGACCACTGATAATATCACTGAAAAAAGAAAAGGTGTCAAATGTGTCAGATGACCACCCAGGTGTTAGATGATACTAGATGACACCTTTAGGGTATCATAATGACACCTTTAGGGTGTCAAGCCAGAAATGACACCTTTGGAAAACCTTTAGGGTGTCAAGCCAGAATGACACCTTTGGGGTCTCAAAATGAGATCCCAAAGGTGTCATTCTGGCTTGACACCCTAAGAGTGTCATTCTGACATCCTTAAGGTATTATTCTGACACCCTAAAGGTGTCACGTGACAACCTAAATGTGTCATCTGACACCCTAAAGGTATCAGGTGTCATTCTGACACTCCAAACATGTCAAATTGACCCCTTTACATGCTCATCTGAAGACCCAAATTGGACACCCATTTAAGTGTCTTTTTTTTAGTGTAGTCCAATATTGTTTGTTTTCACAATGGATCTTTTTGATACTAGTTAGTAGGTTGTTAATGTATCTACTTGCTTTATGATAAAATATGATTTAGTACAGTTCTTGGTCATGTGCCAAGGTCAAAGGTCATGTAAGGTCAATTTGTAAGATAGGCTGGGCAGCCCATAACTTATATTCTTTGAATATAGTGAGCACAAAAGCGAGAAACATGAAATTCTAGTTCGTTTTTATTATCAATAACCAGTGAAAATAAGCATTTTCATGCTGATTATAAAGAAATAACCAGGAGCAGCCTTGAGGGCTTGGGTTAATAGCTATTAGCCCAAAGGTAGGGCTGAATTTCTTAGTGTACTGGTCCAGGGATCCTAAATAAATCGGGATAGGACACTCGATCAACGAAGTGGATGCATACTGCACACTGATCTGCATGAAATCCGTTACTTATGGATCACCGGTCGTACGTGGAGCTGTTCCGCTATGCATTCCCGATTACGTCATACTGCATAAATAATCAGGTTACTTATCGTACATGGTGGCGCTATTACTATGGCAATAATATTAATCCTGAAAAGAAAAGCTAAAAATTTTATTTTTTAACATGTTGAAAGTAATTTTTTTCTAAATGTATTAAAGAATGCCATCAAAATTTAGGGTTGGGATTTATTCCGTTTCATGTAAAATTATGATATAGGCCTACATTATGCATTTACACTCTCCGTTAAGGTGGTATTAGATAATTTTTCAACCAGCGATGATTAAACATTTTTGGCTTTTCTTTTCAAGATTCATCTCACTGCATTACTATGCCTGCGAATCGTCTATGGGCATTTGTACACAGTGTCACCCGCCTGACTGGTCTTGCTATTCAGAGGTTGGTGGTTCGAAATCCCACCCTACCCAATCTACCCTTGAAGTCCAGGCTACCGTTTCATTGATAACTAACATCAACCTTCAAATTGTTTTATTAGATAAAAAAAAAAAAAAAAAAAATTTTTTTAGTGTAGTCCAATATTGTTTGTTTTCACAATGGATCTTTTTGATACTAGTTAGTAGGTTGTTAATGTATCTACTTGCTTTATGATAAAATATGATTTAGTACAGTTCTTGGTCATGTGCCAAGGTCAAAGGTCATGTAAGGTCAATTTGTAAGATAGGCTGGGCAGCCCATAACTTATATTCTTTGAATATAGTGAGCACAAAAGCGAGAAACATTAAATTCTAGTTCGTTTTTGTTATCAATAACCAGTGAAAATAAGCATTTTCATGCTGATTATAAAGAAATAACCAGGAGCAGCCTTGAGGGCTTGGGTTAATAGCTATTAGCACAAAGGTAGGGCTGAATTTCTTAGATGATAGTGTACTGGTCTTGCTATTCAGAGGTTGGTGGTTCGAAATCCCACCCTACCCAATCTACCCTTGAAGTCCAGGCTACCGATTCATTGATAACTAACATCAACCTTCAAATTGTTTTATTAGATATGAACAGTTTTTCAACGGTTTCTAGACCATTTTTTTATGGTGATTCTGAATCCGATGATGGATGCCAGACGAGAAACCCTGAGCATTTTTGTAGAAACGCACAAAAACAAAGTGGTCTCCAAAACACAAAACATTCATATGTTGTTCAATTAAAAGTTGTAATTTTCAGCCTGTCTCATTGAAACATTCATTGTGACTATTAATTAACATATGATTCTGCAACCATGCAATCAATTAACTCAATATGCATGCCGCCAATACAATAGAGTGTCTGATCATGATCCACTTTTGATTGCAGTTTGGTATCTATCCTGGTGTTTTGACAGTCAAGAAATTAATTAAAACCACAAGAAAGTGTGATTATAAATTCCTTCATTATAGCATCCAAGATGGCTTCCAATACTTGATAAATGTGTCTAACATAGTACTGTAATGTTTGTGTAAGTCAATCAGATCAGTTTACATTTCATTAGGTTATCAGAGCAATCGATAAATGTAAGATGCACATCTAGGATGCCATCTTGCAGATATCAATCACTTTGATTATGTTAGGATATCTTAACTGCTCTGAATGAGTTATAGTGATATACACATACATTACAGCTCTTGGCTATATCGTCTCGTCGGCTGCATCACATACTGTTCTATCTCATATTTTTGACATTTTTGAGAAAATTTGGTATTGTTAATATGACATTGAAATCTTCATAATTACAGAGTTTCAGACTTGGACTCTACCTAATTAATGAGATATTAATTAGCAAATTTGATCTATGTGCATTTAATTCAAATTTATTTTTTCACATACAGCGCTATCTGACATAGATCACTATGTGATGCACTAAAAATAACGTACATGCGTATTTAACACGGCGATTAATATGTTACATACCAAGCTATCTGTGTTCTATCTAAGAAATCCAACTCGATAAGATACATATATCTTCATCACATACCGATCTGTATCAAATCTGCGTCACATACAGCGCTATCTGACATAGATCACTATGTGATGCACTGATACGACAATTGCGCCTTTTTTATATACGGTGTTGAATACGTCACATACTGGTCTGTGTTCTATCTCAGACATCGTTTGGAAAAAAAAAATCTTCGTAACATACTGATCTATAAGTTTAGGGTCATATTAAACAGTGTTGGCTAGATAACCAGCATTTATTTTTCACTGAATTAAGTGAAAAGTGTTTTTTGATGATACTTCCTTTTGCCTGGTAGTAAATGACGCAATCGGTTGTTTTGAGCATATTACGAAGGGAAGAATTTCAATTGCGATTTTCTCGAAACACATATTTTGTGAGATGTGAGATAGATCAGTATGTGATGAAGCCGACGATATGTAGTAATTAATTTTGCCATTTTGGAGCCATCTTGAATGGTTTAGTGATTTGATTGATTATCAAATTATTGAAAGCTATTCATGATGGTCTCATTCAACATATTGATTGCTAAAGCATAAGTATATATATACACCAAGTTACCATTCTACGGTCAAATATCAGTTGCTTTGTTGTATTGGTGGCCATATTTAATTTTTTAACTACAATCATGGAAAAAAATAGTTGCCACACTTGATACAATATAATCAAACAGTTCCCATGCTCACAGCTATGATCCGAATTGGGTAATTCATTGTTCATTGGAAAGCAGATGTCTTGCTCTTATCCATATCCTTCCCCTACCCCCATCAATCAATGTTGGGGGACCTGACGAGGCTGCTAACAACATGACTTGAATCAACATTGCCTAGGGGGAGAGGGGGGCGCTTTACAGGAAAGTCGGGCAAAGTGTGGCAACATTTTTTTCCATGATTGTCTGAGTAAAATGTAAAAAAATATATCTGATAATCGTTTTTTGGTCATCTTAACGCTTTGATGTATTTACATGAAATTTTCACCACTGATAAAAAACATCATACCCTTTACAAACATTGAGGAAAGTCTCACACTGCGTATGTGTATGTACTTGTGCACGCGCGAGAATGCGCGAGCGGGTTTATCTGTGTATGCATGCGTGTGTTCGCATGTTTGTGCGCGTGCGCGTGCGTGTGTGTGTGTGTATGAAGGTTTGTGTAGTTGCTGTGATATCTCTCACATAATACATTTTTCTATGGATTGGCGAATGGAAACGAATCGAACATGAGAGGGCTTTTATTTTCCGTAGATAGCAAGGTAAGCCAATGTGTTTAAAATCGTCTTGCGTAGATAGCAAGTTAAGTTAATATAGTTTAAACGTGTACGGCATAATTACATTATACCTTTGATTGTATCACATGCTTTCCTTTGTAAAGAAAAAAGAAAGAAAAAGAAAATAAGAAATTAATAAAAAAGAAAGAAAGAAATCAAATAAAAAAAATCAGAATGAAAATATAAGAAAGAAATCAAAAAAATCAGAATGAAATACAATAAACATACAATAAAAAATCATGAAAAAAATCGTATATTGATATATTAATTGCTGACTGGCTCATCAACTCCAACAAAGATAATTACGGAATAAAATAAACATATTATAAGGCCCGAGTTGGATTCGAACCCACAATCATCCGCTTATTGGGCGTATTCTTTATCCATTAGACCAAACACTCAACTGTCAAATAAAAATGGAATACAATGCCTCATATGACCACTATTGCTGCAAAATGCAAAGCACACAAATGTACACGAACTAATATA
>JAMKCH010020293.1:0-22456 GCA_023653785.1 Ophioderma brevispina
TCAAAAAGAAATTACGGCACTGGCAGCAAGACGAGAATTCAGACAAAGATTGAAACTCAAGTGAAAGTGAGGATGGACGTGAGGAAGAGCGATCTCTGCGGCACGGTTAACACAAGTGATGAGGATGAGAAAAGAAGAGTTTAATAGTGATGTGGATTGAATGAAGCCAATTAAAAATCCTTAAATGGATTCTTGCGCGGAAGGCGAAGACAGGACAAGACATTAATTAAGTGCCATACTATTTTGGAATGGGAAGGAAACATATTTGATTGACTTTGACCTTTTATTGTTATGAAAACTTGTTTGCCTTTTCCCGGGCAGAGGCCTTGTGACGAAATATGAAAATTGACAATAAAATGAAGCCAAGCTTCAGATCATTTTAACTTCTTTGCCTGTAACATCTGGTAACATGGACACCATTTAAAAACAGGAGTAAGCATAGCTAAATTAATATACGATAAGTGATATACTCTATGCATGGGGGGTTGTGTAAATTTCATGTGGGCAGTAGGGGGGGGTGGGTTGTGGTAATTTTACATTGTGGTAATGGGGGGGGGGTTGCGTAATTTTTCCAAACAACTGAATTCCTCCCAGCCCCCCTCCCTCGTAATCATGAACGGTCCCTAGCCACAGCGAACTGCGGCCTAATAGTAATAGTAGGCCAAGATGATAACGGCAACTACGGGTACATGAGGGAATTGTTGTTCCCTCATATCAGAATTTAAAATACTTTGAGTAGCCAAACTAGGGGTTATGTAGGAGGGGACAAACCCCTCACTAACCATGTAATTCATTCCCCGGGTCCTCCCTTGGGTGGACAGGTAGTGGAGGATGGAGAAGGTTAAAAAGCATTTTTTTCAAAAAAGTTCAACATTTTGCCCATATCTTTTTTTTCTAGAGGAGCTAGAATGCCAAACTTACTCTCTTAATTCCAAAGAGCACCCACAGACGAAGAAGATTGAAAAGTCAATCTTTTAGATTGAAATATTTGAATGAATTTTATATTAACTCCAAGATTGAAAAAAGTCAATCTTTTAGATTGACATTTCATCTTTCTTGTCTGTGGTGGGGGCCACACTCAATAAGATTGAAATTCAATCTTTGGAATTAAGAGAGTAAGTATATTATAGGAGGACACAAGCCCCTCCTAACCAAGTAATCCATTCGTCAGTGTCCTCCGGGTCTGCACAGGGGGGTTGGGGAAAAAAAAATGTCAAAAGGTCGACATTTCCAAAAAAACAAACAAGTTTGCCATACTCTTGTCTAGGTGAGCTAGAGTAGGCAAACATAGGTAATTGTAGGAGGGAACGGGCCCCTACTAACCATGTCGGTTCGCCCACATCACTACTGGTCTTATCTGGATATTTGTGACATGTTTTAGATATTTGGTCTCTGGATGTATATTGTTGAGTTACCTACAAACACCAAACTACAAAAGTGGGTTGGCCCTAATACTGAGACACTGGCACATTTGAAAAATAGGTGTGCCCTCACGATTTTTCCATTGATTATTTTGCCATGGTTTGTAAGTTTTGAACATTAGCCCTAACCTGAAATACTCGTATCAGGCATAAGTACTCGTACTCCTACTCGTACTCAACACGTATCAGGCGAATGTACTTGTACTCACACTCGTATCATGAAAAGTCTCATACGCAAGTCGGGTAATAGAAAAACACAAAATTCACCGAAATGACTTCCCATCACTAATTTTCAAACTCCAATTCCAACAAGATTCAGCCCTGATTCGTCGCACCTCATACATTTGGTAACACAAACGCACATGCACGTCCGGCTAGTAGACACTGCAGCCTTCTGAAACAAACCCATAGTTCTTCTACAGTGGAGTCAAAAAAAAGTATTACACTTTTTAAAAGGGTGATAGTCCATGTGACTAATATTTTCATGCATGGTTGTAACATATGAATAGAATACATCCTCCTGCTCTTTTTGGGGATACCAAAATGTATGGGGTATGGTGCATGGATGTCTGCACAGGGGACAATTACTGAAACCTTGTCCAATGGTGATTGCGCCAATTAGCCATAGGTAGTAAAAAGAAAAGAGGAAACATCACATGATGCGAACCAGTGATTTTATTGTGACTTGGCGCAATCACAAATTGGACAGGTTTCAGTATTGTCCGGTGCAGTCATCCATGCACCATTACCAAAATTTGGTAAAAAGATGCTATGAAAGATGTACTCTAATCAAATGTTACAACCATTACATGAAAATTTTAGGTACAACATGGAATAATCAAGCTTATCCAAGGAAGTGTATCCTTTTTTTTACCCACAGGTAGTGTAAAACACATTACACCTGAAATTTCTTTAGGCATGCCAATTCATTGATCATCTCAACACGCATAATGAATTCATTTCCAACTTTAGACAAGATATCAACCAGTACAAACTCTTAGCAGAGTGATTTAAGAGAATATTACTTCTCCCAATATCCATTTGTATTGAACATAAAATGTTTCCATTTTAGTAAACTGTTCCAACAATGTAACATATTTCCAACATGTACAACCACTTCACCTTTTTATACCGTCAACTGCAAATATTAATGGTTACCATGTTAACTAAGTTTGACCGCTATATTTTACTAATGAAAAAACCCCTTAGAGACAGAAAAATGTCTAGTGTCCAAAAAATAGCATTTTGAGCAAATTAGAACAGAACAAGAATCGTCTTTTAAAAAGACAACAATCGCTTAGGAAACGACGTCCAGTTTGTTACGATACGTTATCGCCCGCAACGAGTGTGCCACCGAGAGCTTTTCGTATAGTGACCTAACCCATGTTTTACCGTTGCTGAAGGCAGGCTTACACACCGTTGATGCCAGCTTTCAGGAAGAAGGGTCACGATACAGCGACGATAAAGGATTTAACAACCTTTCATTTTACGAGAGTCACCTTTCTACTGACACACTTGACTGAGTCTTAGAACTACGTAGAATTGGCCTCTATTCAATTTATGGCACTCAAACGAATTAAAACTCCACGGCCAACAAAACCTAGCGCGGTGATCAGCCAAAATACTCTGCAGCTATAATCAATATTTGGCGAAGCAAAACTATTCGTTTTCCCGTGTACACATAGGTAATTCGTTTTGGTAGTGGAAATCCTTCCAACACAAACTACAATTTTAGGTTTCAGGTTTCAGGTTTTTTTTTTTTAAAATAATATGTAATTTACACAATGTACAGTAATATAGATATTGAACAAATATAAAATATGACATATTTAAAGAGAACAAAAAGTTGATTTAGTATAAATACATATACAATATGCCAAGAGATGTATCCACTTAAAACGCAGAGCGTGTAAATAGTGGCACCCATGCTTAAATTACACATTAACAACATAAGTATGAAACCTAATTTGATAAGGCATTAACATACAATGATAAATACGAGCACACGGGGAAATTAAGGGTGCGGACCAAAATACAATTAAAAGATTGAAAACAAAAATACAAAGAGAGAAAAAAAAACAGTTAAATAGAAATGAATAAGTATAAGTTACCCAAAATATAAGACAATTAATCAGTGCAGAATAAAAATCAATGAGTGTTGTTTGAGTAATGCTTTAAAAAATTAGCTAAGGATGGGGATTGTTTTAGACGGTCTTTCAAAGAATTCCATAAAATGGCTAATTGGAGCCTAATGGTGTTTTCAGCAAAGTATGGGTTGTTTAGTCTAACGTAAAGTCCTTAGATGATCGGGTGTAATAGGGATGGACGTCTTGTCTGGGTCAAGAAAAAATGCTCATCTAAGATATTTGGAGGAAGGGAGGAGAGTAGGTCATGGTGGTATTTATACAAAAACTGTGCAGTCTGGAAGACGTAGATGTCATATTTTAAGCGTATTCGATGGAGGAGAAGAAAAGAGGGAGGTCTGGCTAACCAGTGAGTTGGTGCATGACCGTATGATTTTTTGCATTAAAAAGCGAATGAAGATGAGATTATGTTTATCAGCCAGATAATGGCCCAGTAGTTGATGTAAGGGAAGTCAAGCGTATTATATAAGGTGCGTCAGGGAATCAAGGGCAGAAAGGGTTTATTTAACTTTTCTGATGATACCGTATATTTAGAAATTCTTTTAGAAACATGAGAAGTGTGTGATTTCCAAAACATGTCATCATCAATTAAATGCCTAAAATTTTAGTTGTGTTACGTGTCAAGTGGGTTATTGGTCGTCGATATAATAATTTAATACATTTGGTTGGTATGGGTTTTTTTTGGTAATGGGTTGTGTTTATTTCTGAATCATAAAATTAGTTTTTTTAATGTTAGAAAAAGTTATTTTATTTTAAACCAATTAGGATATAGGGTAAATTCTGTTATTTAAAGTTCTTCAAGATAATTTAGGTTCTTGAGGAAGCCAGAATATTCGTGTCATCTGCGAACATAATAATTTGAAGATTAGGAGAGCACAGAGGGGGTCATTAATATAAAGTGAGAAATAAAGGGGTCCTAGAATTGAGCCTGTGAGGTACGCCCCAACTGATCGAAGACGTGGATGAGTGGTTGGTGGTTTATAAATCAACGAATTGTTTTAGGTTTTGTTGTTATCCAGGTAATTTCATCAGCATTGGCAGTACATCTATACCATATTTTTTAGTTTTTTTAATGAGAATTTTGTGATCAAGAGTATCGAAAGCTTTGCGGCGATCTAGAAAGATCCGCACATTTGCAAGTTTTGGTCGAAGGCAGTAGTAATTTTATCATAGAGTTTTTATTGATTGGCCAGGAAGGTGGAGTTTTGAGAGGCCTAAAGCCAAACTGTGGCAGGAGTGAGGTTTTAGTTTTATCAATAAATGTGATGATTCTGTTATAAATTAATTTTTCAAGAATCTTGGATAAGGCTGAATGATGGATATTGGCTTGTAATTATTGAAAGATGCTTATCACCATTTTAAAGATCGGAATAACTCTAGCAACGTTTAAATTTAGATGGGACAATACCGATGGATATGGAAAGATTGAATATAGACATAATAGGCTCAATAATGTGTGGTAAAATCTGTTAACTATGTTTGAGCTAATCCCATCGACGCCACAGCTATTACTATGTTTCATTTGTGAGGTAATATCCAACAATTCCTCCTTAGTTGTAAGGCGAGAGAAATATACTATGGGGAAACCGAGATGACTCATGTGCTAGGATTAACGTTGTCAGGAGTGGTATTTTACAGGCCAGTAATGTACCTATGTTGGTAAAAAGAGTCATTGAATTTTGTTATCGTTTCACCTGGTCTTTAATTTCAGAGCAATTATAGTCAATAAAGTCCATTCATTAGACATGAACAAAAATAGACTATTCTGTCCCACCACGACGAAGTAGGCAAACTTTCGGGTGATCTAAGAAAATTATCATATAATCTGGTTCTCATAAGGAAAAAGAGTAACATTTTCTAGAACATCGCTAAAAAAAAACATAACCGTTTTGGCACTGTTTTTGGGCAATTGTGCTACTCAATGTAGCCCCATTCCATTGCATGTTAAAGAAATTCCGTTTGAAATTAACAAATTGGCAAAGATTTACAAATGTACGAAATTTACTTAAACCCAAATTTTTGTTATGCGATGCATGATTTACTTCAGTTTTGTTCAGAAGAAAAATACTATATGTAGATCATATTTATACGCTATTTTATTACCAACACAACCAAACATATCCATTGGCATTAAATCAACTCTCTCTTTTATTTTTTCTGTTGTTAAACTTTCTTTATGAAAATTGGTGGTAGGCCTAGAAGGTTAATGTAACGGTTTGTACATGTAAACAAAATGTTAACCCCCGTTTTGACAGTGATATTTAAAAACAATAAAAAAAATAAAAAAAATCCTTTTAATTATTTTACAAAGATAGCGTCACTTACTAGATAAAATGCAAAAATTATGTAAACTGATAGGCCGCCATTGCAAGTTTGTTTCCGTTTTACAGTGGGGGCATAAGTTTCCTGTGCCATTGCCGTCTCTTTTCTTTATTTCGGCAAAAAAGCGCGGGGAAATTAAGAAATCAATACAAATATTCCTATTGGCGATAGCTTAAAAGGCATACGATTTGGGCTATAGCTGAAGCCACCTTGAGTTAACCCGTTTCTAGAGTGGTCAATTTGTTTTGGGAAACGCATTTGGTACCTAACGGCCAATTCCATTTTTGGATTTTTTTAAAAAGATTATCACATTTGCAGATCGTTAGGCAATTAACCTTTAATATTTTGGTTACTCTGTCTCACCACGAACGAAAGAAGGTAAACTTCTTTTTTTTTGGGGGGGGGGGGGTGAGAAAATTAACCTTTTCACAAATGATCAATATATACATATATTAAATGAGAAACTTTGTACTTCCTGTTCGCTACTCTTTGTCTTTAATAAAACTAACGCTTTCTAAACTCATATTGCCTGTGTCTAGCACTTAACAACCATGCCACCACATATCTTTCTTGCGACTGAACACGCTTTTTTTCAAGCATGAGTCTAAATTAAATAGTTTACCTGTTAGATTTTTAATACCACATGAAACTGACGCTTTTTCTAAATGATATTTGCTTGTGCCTAAGATTTTAACACCACATATACTAATTTTTTTAACTGGCGCTTTTCTCTTAACTAATGAATTTTGAATGTGCAAGGAACTTAACACCAGCCCCATACTCCCGCTTTCTTGAAACTGACGCTTTTCTTACTAATATTTTGCCATTGTTGCTCGAACCACCACACAATACTCTCTTTGTAAGTGTATCTTTAAGTTCAAACGCATTCTAAAATAATATTTTAGCTCTGTTCTAGGATGTTAACGCCTCATGCTCCTAATACTCTCTTCTTGAAACTGGCGCTTTTTCTAAGAAAGATTTTTTTTGCTTGTGCTAAGGATTTTAACACCAAAGAAAAACCTCTTTTTCTAGAAACTGACGCTTTTATGCTATAATTTCTATAAAACTTACGCCTCTTTCAAGCGTGGATTTTTAGTTCAAGCTCCGCCGCCGTACGGCCTGGCCCCGGTGCATGACCCCGCAGTATCAATGCACCTACACACACGATCACCCGGCACATCTCAATTGATAAGCACGATACGCTGCAATGTGTGTCCGTATTTCCAGGAAGTTTCCCTCAAAAAATCAATTAATTGGAAGGCAGTCCTGCATTCAGTAATCTGGTTTTTTTGTTAAGTTTTTTTTTTATTATTAACTTTATAATTCTTTTTGCAATAATTTAAAATATCCTACTCTGTTTCGAAGGAACTGTTTTTAAAAAGTCTATTACAATTTTTAATATAATTGTTATCATCTTAAATGTCAAAATTAGTAACAATTCCCGCCTAGGCATTACGTGATTCAATATTTTAACAAACTAGATGTGTGATAATATTAAACCTAATGTTTATGTCCTACTAACAAATTAACATCATATACCAACCTACATTTTGTTATTAACACATCAAAACATTGCTCTCCAATATCTACTTTAACATATTGGTGATATTATGTCGCAGGTTTACGTTATAATACATACCGTTCCAAACTAATAATACGAGGTTGAGCATAATGCTCCTCACTACTTATCGCCGTACAATACGAATTTACAAATTACAATGCAAAAAAAGCGTCAAGCAAAAGGATCAATTTGAAACGCCAATTATTGGTGAATCTGATTAGATTCTGACTAAAATTTAATTTAATCAATATCAACGTAAGAATTAACACCTCCTTGCTTTAACCATGCTTTAACTTAAATTCATGAACCCGCGCGAACTATTGAAATGCCACGAGTCCGTGAAATTTTACTTTTTAAATAGACGCATATTAAAACTTATTATAATGTCTCAATGTAAGAATGTTTTGTATGATTGAAAGTTATAATTTTTATGATGGATTTCAGTCCCTGTCCATCAGAACAATGATCAGAATAGCCTGAAGCTTAATTGGTTACACAGCAGAAAAGCCTGAAACCATAATTGGTGCACGCGAAACTCGATCCCTGTACTTAAATCGGGTAATAAAAACTCGCGCTAACAAAATAGACGTGTCAAGTGAAGTTATTAAACCCGCATTCCTACGTAGGGACGAATTTTTGTTGGTACGAACATTACCCTTAATTGGACCAATATTAAAGAATTGCTGGACTAAAAGGGTCGATATGTCAATCATGTGATGTTTTAACGGGAGACTATTTTGGTAGCTGTCAATCAAGTTTCCAAAAACATGGGCCTGTTTTAAAATGTTTTGAAAAGAATTACTTCAAAAATATTAAAAGATGTTTGGACGGTTGTTCCTAGAAACCGGTGTAGAGTAACCATTGTTCCAGCGTACTCATGGTCCGGGAACAATGTGAACAATAGGGCAATCGATTTCGTTGACTCTTTACGCAACATATAGTTTCCGCTTTATTCCGTTATTTTGTCTATGGAGCCCCGACCATATGGCTCCCACCGGACTATATCTGCTTTCACACCGGCGTTTGTAGTGTCTACAGCTCATAAATATAATTCGCAGGGTGCCTGGTGTGGCATAGGGCCTGTTGCGGGCCTTTGTCGTCAAAGATAATGGTTTAATTGGTTCGTCCCTCCGACTGGGGCCAAACTAATTGGGGCTATATACTAGGCGGCGTACGGTAACGATAGCTGTTCCCCATGTTTGTGTTTGCGTGAGTGGAGTAAAAATCTGTTACGCTTGTCCGTGCCTCTTATCTTATCGTTACTCAACTTCACGAAACGGTATCGTTGCAACTGGAGGCCGCTCCTTATGCGAGGATGTATGTACTTTAGTATACTCAAATATCCTGATTCCTCTGCGAAAAAAATATTGTAAATAATCTGTTTTCAACGTTGAGTAATAAAGGTGTCTAGAAGTACCCTAAAAAGATGCCGCCAGGTGCAGGCTGGGGAACTTGATTTTTGTTTCAAAATGGCGTCCAAAATGGTCCCCAAATAAGGTACAATTTGATAGAGTCGCGAAGGCTGATACAAGTTTTAACAAACTATGATAACATATTTTCGGTTATTGCAAACACATACACGATTTACATGCTGCTAGCATTTTCCAAAATACAAGACGGCGGCCAATGGCTGCCAATCCTTAGAAATTTACAACACAATTATAACTACTAACATAGCACCTATCAGAGGAAATTAGTGGTGATATGCATTCCTAGTACTTCCAAGTGATAACCCTCATTGAATATTGGTACAAATATCAGGGTTGCAGGTCGGGGTATTTTGTTTTTTCAAAAATGCCTGAACATGATAAATTCAGTCTCGTCCTCGGAAACTTATTGGGGTTCTGGGAGTGCCAGATGATAAAACCGGGTGCCTTAGGTCCGAACCTCCTCTACAAATACATATAACCTATAACGTAGGCGCTACCACAGCCAATCGTCTATATAGACGCGAAGAATTCCCTGCCCACTAACGCCTGAGAGACTCCGCTATCACCTTGACAATTCTTTTGAAGGTCTGTGGCAATTGACATACTGAAGGGCAGGTCTAGGACACGGACAGTGCACGAAAAACATCACGCTAGGCAACTACCCTTGATAATTCCAAACACCAAACGCTGAAGCATTCCTTTATTACTCGAAAAAGGTCTCTTGCGTCACTCCACGATGAATACAGAAATCTGATACGTTTACTATATTCGTCTTGTTCCAGAAATTATGTTTGACGTCTTTGTCAATAAGTTTTCTATTGTCACTCAAAACAAACTATATTTACGTGGCCTTAACACTTAAGTGACCAAGGGGTTGTTCATTCCGTTAGTGCCAAGGGGGGGGTGGGGGGCAAGGAAACCACTTTCCCGAGGGAATTTTACACGAATTTACCACACGTGAAGGGTCATAAGACAATCCCAAATCAGCAATAAATGTTATTTGGCTGAAAATAAGGGCAAAACTTGTTTTCAAAACACTCGAAGATGGGCAAAAGAACGGAAAATTCAAATGAGCCTTGCGCTGACATCAAACTTTTTGAAAACTTATTTTATGTTGATATCTACTCCTGGCAGACATATTTCAATATATTTAGCAACAAAAAAAAACTTTCCATTTTAGGGACTCCTGTACTTTTTACGGGGGTTGCAATACCGTCATTTCCCATAAACTTGTACAGTAATGATTTGCAATAATTTGGGGATACAAAAATCATGACTACAGTGACTAGAAGGAGGAGGACTTTGTTTCCTACCTAGAGACGCCATTGAAATTCGGCTTTTTTCAGCCTAACAAATCCCGACTGGCTCAAGCTTGTGTATGCGGTGTTTCCACTGACCTCTACACATGGAATCGCGGGTCTGAGCACGAACAAACTTCTTCGTAACAATAAAATGAAGATCGCCGCTCATTACTGAATGGTGACGGGTCTATTTGTGATACAGCTTGTGGAAATTTCGGAAATTCTGCACTGTGTGTTCATGACGTTCGAGAGACTTCGTAGACCTCGTATGGTCAAAATTTATCTGTCGACAATGTATAATGGGAAATCCGGGATGGTCTCGGCTATTGGAAGCTTAAAACAGAATTAATCATACTTTCGCCATGAGTAAACTCCCATAAATTGATTGTTGCAAAAAGTACTCCTAAATAATCGTGACTAGTGAGATGTACTATTTGTGTCGGTGTCACTTGGTCAATTCTGAACACACTGTCTCATCTATGCAGGGTGAACTTAACGTTTACTCAGTTGACATTGCAAATATGCATGGCTATTTTCGGCATTGGAAACAAGTTTGAATTGGGAAATGCAATTTGGAGGATGATTGCTGTCACAATTATGATGCGCGGACTGTATTTAACTCAGAGGGTTCATTTGCGCTCGGTCCATATGGTTTGCATACACGTACAATGACACCAAAGCATTTACTGCATTCGGTTGTGGGTGTAATAACTGCATTCGGTTCATTTAAACTTAGGACAATCAGCCGTGGCTTGATCGAGCGTTATAGCTAGCCTCATTCATGGTTCATTTGCATCATATTGAAGTGCACACCTGCGCGAAGTGCCCATCGTTGACTAGCGTCAGTGACTATAATCGATTTACGCATACATTAAACCTATACAGCGTCAAAAGGTAGGTTTGTTTGTGCTGAGTCGCCGATTGAAACACAGGAAGTTGCTTTCGCCCTTAGCAATATGGCGGGAAACAATGCATAAACCTGCTTGGTTGGCACACCATGGCCACCCAGATGTTCTACTGGTAATACAAAACTCCTGTATAACTAATTACTAAAAATAAATTAAAGTACACATTGTCCGATAATATGCAACTTCCCTCCTCGTTTCCCTCGGCTACCGTTCAACTGTCAGCGCAGCCCCTTCTATCCATGTATAACGTCTAGCCCTATTCCTTGTTCATCATTATCAATTGTGCTTCTTTTGTTCAACTGTCTCATTAATAGTTACGAAAGCGGTCAGAGACTTATTTCAACCTATAATTTCACACAACCGTTTGTTTTCCCGAAAGTGTGGTCTCTGGATCTTCCGCCTAAAAATACGGTCTGATGAAATATCTATTTACACTTAAAGGACAACGGAACAAGGAAAATTCTAGAAACCCCTCGGCCTCAGGTGGTACAAATGAAGAATAAACAATAGTGAAAAGATCTCAATATACAAGCTAATTGTGAACATAGATTGCCATCTACTTGTTAAGCTTTATCTTCGATTACGTTTCACAAAGTGGTGACGCTATAGAGTTATGCAAATTTCTTCTTCACTATTTTTAGGGACAATCGAACATTTTTGCCCATTTATTGTTGAAATAAACACGATAAAGTACAGGTGCCTCAATACAAAAGCTTATGGTTATTGTCGGGTACCATCTTGCGGGTAAGGTACTACAGTACAGACTGCCCAAAAAAAACTATCCAATCAAAGATTAATTTTTTTGGCCAAAAATTTAGTTCATCTCAACGGGAGTTATCTGATTCTTTTTAGGAGTGTTCCAGCTTTCATGATTTTTAGTTTGGGTAATTGGCTCCTGGTTCAAGAGTTATGGCTCATTATCTGAGACAGTTTAAAAACTGTTGGGCCAGTTTCGGCTATCCGTATCAAAGTTTCCCATTGAAAATCACCTTCAGAATTCTTTATGAAAATTAAAATAAAAAGTAGGTAGAAAGTGCTGCTTCGAGTAAATAAGATCTTTATAACTTAATAATGTCGCGTCCGCAATTACTAATAAATACCTGTAGCATTGGGAAATTCAATTTCCAAACATTCTTGTTTGTCTCAGCTTTACTCCAGGTTTCAGCAGAAGGTGAACCTATAAAAACACCCTTGTTGAAAGTATAACTGAGACCGTTGTAAAACCAACCATCCTTTCCCTTTCTCTCTATTGTTGATACTGCTTCCTTCGTTATGTTCATCCCTGGCAATCTTGGGGCTGGGGAATAGGTGAAGGGTAAATTGTCCCTCCACATTTGAGCGTTGTCCATCCTCCAACAGACTTGTAGACTGTTACATTAGTTTCAGCAGTCAATTCCCCCATATCCATGAATTTCATGATTAGTGGTCCCCCGGATAGGGAGTCCCTCTTCACCCACAACATAATATTCTGGTACTTATCACGAAAAATAATATATTGATTAGTTTCAATGCATGATAATACATTCAATCTGATCTGTACAATATTCTTTTGTTTGAAAAGGGTTTAATATCCCACAATGATGCTACATGCCTTATACCTTTAGTTTCTTGACCTTTAGGTGAAACTGGCCCAAGTGGTATTTTATCCTTTGTGTTTCAACAGACAATAGATCTCCGCTAGGGTCCATCCAATTGGATGGAATAAAAGCGAGGTTTAGCGTAGGAATCTTGTCTCACAAAAAAAGTTCACAATATCTGGCAAAAATGCCGTGTTTATATTTGTTTATAATTTTTAGTTTGATGTATATTTTTTTATGTTGGGACCGTCCTGTATATTGACAACGAATCAGCCAAGATAGCGATTCAAGTCATGGAAATCTTCAGGTGACTCAATACAAAAGCTTATTGTGATTGTCGGATTACCATCTGCTAGTTAGCTATCCTGTATATCGACAACGAATACTCCAAGTTTGTGATCAAAGTCATGGAAATCGTCAAAAAGGACAATTAAACACGTTTGCTTTTTTCCTTTAAAATGGTAACAATTGAACCCATAATACGGGATTTAAAATAAAATTGAGGGAGAAACGTTAAAAAGAGAAGGGAATTTCTGCCTTTGTTTTTCTTTATACCAATAGAAGTGCTAATGAAAGCCGTAAGAACCTAGCCTATTAAGATTGCCTAAGATAGGATATCTTACTTAGCTACAACTTCTTTTAAGAAGCAGCATCCTGCGTAATGTGACAGGACTCCCGCGCGACACTGGCGTGACGGGGCACACGTCATAACTTGTGTATGGCGCGAGCGGCTGACACCAGTTTTATTTGAGCTTGGGGAGGACGGAACCCACCAGTAGTCTTCTTAGGAGCCGACATGAAGACAAAGGTTGTGACGTGCTTCAACTTTAAAGACTATTTATTCACAACTATAGCTACAGCTACATCACTACACCTCGGTGTCCCGGGAATTATTAAGAGTAAATATAGACAACGTGTTACACATCTTCAATTTGCCTAACTGCTACTTAGATTACAAAGTTTTTTACAACCTATGTGAAGGCCTAGACTTTTGAGAAAATCTTAAGTTTTTAGGGTCAAAATTGAAAATTTTGACAGGGCTCCAGTCGCTACCCCGCTGGGTAGCGTTTCGTGATAAGCATGATAATGGTTTAGTCATTATCATGCATCACTACAATTACACAATATACATGTAATATACAATCTACAATTAAAACTAAGGGACTTTATATACGGGAACACTTGACCCAGCATTAACTTACCCTTCGTGGGCACTGGTATCCCAGTGCACGACACTATTTGTGACACCACTCCCATCAGTGTCCGGTTAATAACGTTGTCTATCTCTGGGCACGACCACCCTCCATGCCCGCGATGTACAATGCTGCTTCCCTGGGCACGACCACCTTCAATGCCCGGCGTGTGACGCTGCTATCTCTCGTCACGACCACCCTCAATGCCTCGTGTATGGCGTGCTTGTCTGTAGGCACGACCACCTTCAATTCCCCGGTGTGTGACGCTCTCCCTCTAGGCACGACCACCCTCAATGCCTCGGTGCATGGGTCTGCTATTTCTTGGGCACGACCACCTTCAATTCCCAGCTGTGACGCTATCGCAGGACCGACCACCCTCAATGCCTTGGTGTATGGCGCTGCTATCTCGGGGCACGACCACACCATTCAATTCCAAAGAACAACCGGTCTCGTTATGCAGTCCGTTCTATTCACGCCCTACCCTCCCTCCTCTGTGGAGCTTATTTGCGCTGAAGCTATCTCTGGGCACATGACCACCCTTCAATTCCCGGTCGAGTGACGCTATCTCTAAGGCAAAAAACTACGACCCACCCTACATGCCTTGGTGTATTGCGCTGCTATGCAAAAGAGAAACTCCGGGCACGACCACCTTCAATGCCGGCGAGTGATGCTCTCTCTAGCACGACCCCCTCAATGCCTCTTTTTATGGCTCAGCTTATATCTGGGCACGACCACCTTCAATGCCCTGCGAGTGACGCCTATCTCTAGGCACTACCACCCTCAATGCCTTGGTGGGGGTATGGCGCTGCTATCTCTGGGCACGCCACTTTCCAATGCCGGCGAGTGTACACTTACCCAATACATACCAGTTCGAACTCTGCATGTGCCATTCCATACTACTGCGATGGAGTGATCGACCGCAACATCTCTACAGCTCAACCTAACAGTGTGATACTACCTACCCTCCTTATAACTATCCCTACATATGGACTACCGATACTAGTAAGTGAGTAAGGGTGTGCATGTTTGATGATGTGTATAAAGGTGTGGCATTAAGGTGGTGTAAGTGTGCACTGTGTGGGTGTATGAGGGTTGTATGGGTTGGTGTGGTGGAAGTATGGGGTGTGTATGTGTGGGCGTGCGAATGTATGGGGGAAAAAGGGGGGGGAGAGAGGGGGGGCGAGGGTGTGTAATGTGTGGGCGTGTGATGTGTGAGGGTGTGGTTGTGTGGGTGTGTGGAAGTATGATGGTGTGTATGTGTTGGTGTATGAGGGATGTGTTGGGTTGTGAAGTTGAGGGGTGTGTATGTGTGGGTGTTGAGTGTGTGTCATGTGTGGTTGTGTTTAAAGTATAGGTTTCATTTATTGGTGTATGATTTATGAGGGTGTGTGTGTTTGTGTGTTTAGATGATGTGTTATGTGTTGGTTTTTGGTTATTATGATTTTGTTTTACTTTGTATGTTTTATTATTTTTTTTATTAATTTTTTTTTGTGGCTCCGTCTGCGGCTGGTCTTAGTGGGTGGTGTGTGGAGTGTGTGGCGTCTCCGGGTGTGTCTGTGTGGGTGTGGGCCTGTCTGCGGGTGTTGGTCTGTTTGGTTGTGGCCGCCATGCGCGTGTGTCGTGTGGGCGTGTGCCCGTCTGCGGGTGTGTCTGTCTGGAGTGTGTGACCCGTCTCGGGTGCGGTCTGGTGTGGGAACGTGTCCCGGTCCTGCGGTGTGTCTGTCTGGGTGTGTGCCCGTCTGCGGGTGTGTCTGTCTGGGCTGTGTGGCTGTCGGCGGGTGTGCTCTGTGTGGGTGTGTGCCTGTTGCGGGTGTTATTTCTGTGTGGGTTGTGCCGCCTGCGCGTGTTGTCGTGTGGGGGGGGGGGCCCGGTGGGGGGGGGGCCCGTTGCGGGTGTGTCTGTCTAAGGGTGTGTGCCCGTCTGCGGGTGTGTCTGTTGTGGGCGTGTCCCGGTCTGCGGGTGCTGTCGATCAAACTCGAAAGGTGTGTCCCAGTATGCGGGTGTGTCATGTCTGGAGTGTTGGCTGTCGAGGGTGTTAGCGGGGGTGTGTGGAAGTATTGAAGGTGTGTGTGGTGTGTGGGTACACATAATATAACAAAATGCCATAACTACTAACTACAGAGAGTGTCGACGTCCGATCCGAACGATGAACTGCACTGCGATCCGCGCATGCGACCCCTGACCTCAATAATAAAATAATAAATTCCCAGTAATAAAATCCTATCAAGCTGGTATAACAATTCCTACAATCAAGATTATACATTGGCGCCTAAGCTATCTGCAAGACTGAAACCATTAGATTCTTTAACTCAATGGCACTAACGTATTCCAAACAAATATCACTTTATGTATGTATCCAGAATACTCAATTTTGAATCATTCTAATTTCATAATAGTAACAAATGAATCTTAAAAAAAAAAAAACCGCTGCTTTGTACGTTTCAAAGCTTTCATTGCACTATGCATTAATTTGTGAACATGAATAAACCAGCATCATTTCTGACATTAAATCTAAAGATTACCAAAATATTTCTCCTCATAAATCACAATCATTTACACGAATTTGATCAAACCACAGCTTTTCTTGTACCGCATGTCAATCTGACAAATAATTTGAATACTCCCAGACACAGCACTGCGCATCGCGTTCACCTAATATGCAATTATTACGCGCACTGCAGAACCACAGGAAAATGGCGCTGACACTACCTTACAAGCATACAGCAGGGCAAGCTACACGTACGGGGCGAATAAGCCATGGCAATTTGAGACCTACGTTTTTAATCTCAACGTTATTCGAAATTGCGAACATTCCAGACAAAAATAATTATTCACGCAAATTACACCTCCTATCGGTCCCTAACCATAACTTGATTGAAATTAGTCAAAATATAATAAAATACTTTGATAAATCTCGGCTTTCGCAATCGGAAACGACAACATTTTTGCCTATGTAATATACGCCGTACACGGCATTTTGACATGATTTGCATTCAAACAACACTTACAACTACAGTTTAAACTTGGGGGGGGGGGTCAACGCCCCGATATAAATTGAATATTACAAAGAGAAGCTCACATGGCAATCTAGAAACTCTAGCGACCATTTGATTGTGACATGAATCGACAATTTGATTTATTGTGACATGAATCGAACATTTAGATACTAAATAAATTGACCACTTGAAGCAGATTTTTCTGAAATTTTCATGTCCCTGCACACGGCGAAGCTATCACACACAAAAATCAAAAATCGAGCACACATCCATGTCATTTTAACATCGAAAATCGGAAATCCACAGTCAAATATGAAAACCATGACTAGCTAAGTGATCTATAACGATTATTTAACTATGTACATTTTAGAATCATGAATTTTGGATGACGCAAATCAAGTGCAATGGCAAAGTTTTACCGAGTCCGTAATGGAGAGCGACTTCGGTGTCCCGAAATTAATTGCAAACTCTGGGACCACCCAGGGACGCGCAGCGCGCATGACACAAATGACATCATACCTATTCATGCTGAACGTGACGTCCAGCGTAGTAGTAGTTCATTCATAAAAATACTAAACCAAGCTGGTGTTTATGTTTTTTTTTTATTTTTTAGCAGTCCCTATACTACTATTATTATTATTTTATTATTTTTAAATAGTAGAACATTTCCAATCCATTCAGTAACAAGCATATCGGTAGTGTACGCACGGATAACTCTGTATCAAGATCTTTAATTCGTGGTGTCAGAATCCGGGGACAGATATAGGTGTGAAAGGGGTATTTGAACTGAACCTACTTTAAATATCCAATATGCACTACTAATAACCATTAGACACGCTTAACCAAACAATAGGATAATCTCTCAACAGATGGGACCATTCTAAATCAGATCGCTTTCCTCTGCAAAAGATTATCTCTCCAGAAAGTACACCTATTATCGACTAGACCTTGTGTTAGACTCCTGAACATGACAGCACAATTGGTGTTTTTACTTAAGAAAAAACATAACGCTGCTTCAAGATTTAAAAAAAAAGAAATTATTCCTCAATTACTTAATAATTATATAAATCGATTTTCGTTCTTCACGACGGATATGTAAATACAAATTCAAAAACACACCGGTATGAAAAATAATGGAATTTTGATAACCTAGTCTGGCCTGCTCCTATTAGGCTCCGACCTAGCGGCTCGTCTAACAGGCTCGCCGCGAGGTCGAGTATAACAGGCTCACCAGACCTTATCAAAACAACCGTTATTTTTTCATAACGGTTGTGGTTTCTCATCCTTTATCTATTTCGTAGAGGTCAGTGGGTGTTTCAAACTGAATGCCAACTCCATATACACGAATAGACCAGTTAACAGCTTAACAGCAATGTTTGTAACAATGTTAGGGCCTGGTATCTTGAATATGTCAGCCCGACTGTTCACACTGGCAATTGTTTCTGTGTAGTTTTTTTACTATGGGCCATAACGATTCCCAGGATGGGTCAACAGGCAACAAAAGAATGGACGTAGGATGTTAACTGGTCTTACGGTCCCACATTAAAATCGCAAAGAACTCCAAATAGTCAACTAATGTAATGCTACCGGCGCAAATAGCCTGAGCAGCTGCACGCCGGCCATTCGACGCAAAAAAAAGAAAAAAAGGCCCACAGTACATTTGTTGATGATCGTTGGGTGGCGTGTAACTTACGGTCGTCTCATAGCCGGCTTCATCGGGGAATGGTGGCCACTTTGGATGAAAGCTATCCTAGATCGATTTTTTTCCCCCCCGCTGAACACGATTCTGAACGCCGAATTTTGATAAATGTGGCCAAATTGCTTTTCCGGGGAGTCCACTACAAAAGGGGTCTTTTTTACAAAGTGTTAGGATACCCTATTTCAGCGATTTAATGTTAATTGTGCCTTTGCAGGCATGAAAACGTAATTGAGTATTCAAACACACCAAAAAATCCTAAAATTTTTCGGGGTAACCACACCAAAAGGTCGTTTTTTCAAAATTGAATTGTCCTCCTATTTCATGTAATTTGGCAGGTCAACGATACATTTTTTAGGCATGAAAATGCAAATAGACCCAAAATACACGCAAAAAGGCACCCAAAGTTTCTTTTCTGGGTACCACTACATAATGTCCTGGGGTTATTTTATGTTTGTTACGAACAGAAAAGGCAAAATGAGGGGATAGGGAAAGGGAACGGATGAATTGTATGCAAAAGACAAGGTGGCAAAAGGGTTATGAATATCCTATTTTAGTGATTTTAAAGTCAATTGTATAATTCAGGCTAAAAAATGCAACTAAGTATTTAAAAAACACCTTAAAATAATCCTTATGTATTTTTCCGGGGGTACCCACTACCAAAAGGGTCGTATTTACATAAAAATGCTAGTAAATATCCTAGCAGTCATTTAAGGTCTTATGATACTTCTTAGGCATGGAGAAATGCCACTAGACAAAAAACAAACTCAAGAAACACCCCCATTGCTTTCCGGGGTACCACTACACAAATGTGGGTAGGCATTCACTGAAAGGACAAGAAAGTTGATTAACCATGATTCAACTGCCCAATATCATTTTCAAGGTATGAGAAATCAATTGGCCTAAACAAACAACATTTTTTAAGTGCACTCAAGAATTAAATGGGGTTGAACAGGGTAGAGAGGTGCAATGACTAATAAACTAGCTTGTTTCTGGTGTCCCAGTTATGATTTTCCGGCATGCGTATTTTTTTAACAAAGTTCCAGAATAAAGTTAAAGTTTGCCTATGAGCATTTTGCTGAGGCTAGACATATCTCGGTTCAATTATTTATAGGTCCATATTTATGTTTAGCCCATTTTTGTGATTTATCAGAGTCCCATTCAGATTAAAAGATGACAAGATTACTCTCTTCCTCCCCAGGACCTCCCTCCTATACCAGAAAATTGTTTGTAGTAGTATTAGGGTAATATATAAAAGGGAATTGAACAATTTAGACATCATTCCTAGCCGCTATTTTTCATTAACAAATTATTTTATACGGTAACTAGAATAGTTGACATTGGTAATTACTGCATGCTAAATCCTACCATCTAGTTAAACTTAGTTTCAGAGAAACTTGTAATCTTTAACATGTTCTACTTCTTTTTGTCGATTCAATTTTGATGAATTCATCATATCCAGTTCCCTATAAGAACAACAATACTATTGAAAAAATCCCAATAAAAGACACATAATTGCAATTGTTAGAATCAACTTTTAAATTTAAATTGACATGAGCCGTCCTAGCTCATTTCCACATTCCCTTTTCTTTCGTTATTTTCCGTACTCCTTTCTTTTCCCTGTCTTTCCTTCTTTATGATAATTTTTCCTTCTTTTCTTCTATGGATTTCTTTGTTTTCCTTTATTGCTATTTTTTTCCTCTATGACTTTTTTTTCATTCTATATCTGTTCTTTTCATTCCATCTTTCTTTCATTTCCTTCTATCTTTTCGTTTCCTTCTATCTTTTTAATTGCCTTTTTATCTTTTCGTTGCTTTCTTTCTTTAAAGTTTTTCTTCTTGTTTTCTTTTCCTCAGTTTTTCCTCCTTTCACCCCTTTCCATCATTCCCCTCTTCTCACGTTAAGTCTTCCAACTACCGATCTACAGCTCTTTTCTTTTTTTTTTTTTTTGGTTCTGAAACTCTTCTTTTATTTTGTGTCTGTTTTTCTTTTGTGTTTGCATTTTAGTCCTGTATTCCCACTTTTTCATCTCTTTTTGTCGTTCCATATCTCTTTATTTGTCGCTTGCCGTTACTTTCTCCCCGAGTTGCTATGTTCATTCTTGCTTAGCAGTCCATTTTAATCAAGATCATGAATAATTTGAGGCCCTTGCTTTTTAATTGCACAATTTTTATATTACTATGCCCAACTTTCATTTCCTGGTGCGCAAGTCCGAAGAGATCTGTTGTCTATCCGTCTCCTAACAAGTTTATGTGCCCTCAGACCTCTCGTTCACTTCAACTGAAACTTTCACCAAGTGACCTTATTAGGTACCACTAGGTTAAGTCAAAGATAAGATCCCGGGCATTTTTTTTAAACTGTATTTCATGTATTTCTCCCCTTATTCTGGCTTTTCCTATGTAATACGTTCAAATCTCTTACCTCCCGACTGCTTTTGACGACAATGTGTGTACTGCAAACCCTTGATCCAATTTCAATGACACTTGCCCTCAAGACGTAGTTGGTACCACTATTGGGTGTGAGTTCCAGATCCAAAGGTCAACGGTCATATTCTTGAAATTGTATTTTCTGTTTACTTTCTTATTCTCCTTGGAATATTGCGTGGAAAATCTTTCTTTAATGTCAGGGCGATAGGGGAACAAAAGGGCACGTGGACAAAGAGAAAAATGACATAATGAAAGGGACTCGAAAGGAAAGGCAATAAGTAAAAGAAGCAAAATGAAAATGAAAGACGTACCAAGAACAAAACCAGTAATTTTCGCATACATTTACACGAAACCGGTATGTTTATAGTTAAATGACAACAAATTCTTTGACAAATAACTCCCATCGTCATCACGTAATAATTGAATATCGCTGAACCCATATGTGTACTGGGGTAAGTCGATCGGCCGTGAAAAATTGACTTCACCGCTGGTGAAGTGAAACATTCCCATGAGCCCATAACTTTTTTTGGAATCCTAACATTTTTGATCCCCATTCCCCAAAAGCCTTCAGACAAAAAACAGAAAATTGTGCAGAGGCAATGCACAGAATCCCCCGGCATACAACGGGACAGTGACGTGGGCGAGCACGCCCCGCCCCTGTTCTTTCCCCCACCAGCCCCAAATAAACTGACCGTTTGTACAGTGTCTATGGAGAAGGACCCAATTCCCCCTCAGAAACGCCCTCGGCACTCCTTCTGCCCCCCCCCCCCCATTTTACAAAGGTTAGTTAACGCCACTTCAGCCCAGGGGTGGAGTGGGCTGACCGTGTTAGGATCCATTCCTAATTTCAACAGAGGTGGTGTGCCGACCAGTAAAGGTAAAACCGACCATATTGCAGTCATGGCGACGTGCAAGTGATGCATTGGTGCATGGTGGAGAGAATGGGGGCTGAACGGGGATGGTCCGTCCTAATCAGAGGTGGGACCCTGACCTGTAATGGTAAATATTGCGGTCACGGCGACCAGTGGCTTAAATTCTTTTTGACATTGGGGGATGGGGTTGATGAAAATATGAATGAAATGGGGTTAGCTGAAAAGATTCCATTTAACATACTATCACTGTGGGCGCGAGAAGCGCGCTAAAATTTTGGCATTTAAAGCTAAAACATTAAATATAATTGTAATTAGACAACATGCGCGCCGAAGCGCTGCAGAAATATTTCCATTTTTAAACTATTATAGGTAAATATTAGGGTTTTTTTGGTCAAAAAACCCATAATGGGCATCAACATGGGGGTAATGATCGATTGACCATCTCCTCATCAAAATATTGGGAGGGAATAATCCCCCCATCCCCGGGATTTACGCCTATTACGGCGACGTGCAACTGGTGCATGGGTGGGCGTTTTCGGCTAAATTGCTCAAACTATCAATGACATTAAATGATTATTGAACACCAACAGCATGTTAATTACACGCTCA
>JAMKCH010020294.1:0-20879 GCA_023653785.1 Ophioderma brevispina
CAAAATCTAACATGTTGTATCAACGGAAAGCCTATTTTCATATTGCTGCCAAGGTAAATTCCAATAGGTTTAAGTATAAGCCGAGCTTACAATTTTGTAAATCAAGTAGTCAGTTTTCCCCCATCCAAGGATTCCCATTTGAATGCACGGGGCCCATAAGCCAATTACTTCCCAAAATGAGATAAGGGTATGTCTATGTTATTCATATAAAGTGGTATATTAAGGGTATAAATCCAGTGATATGGTAAAGTTTTATGTGAAATACTTTTTCAAGATTTGGCATATTTTGATCTACAAATATAAACATACTTAACCCGCCTACCGAGCCATTTTTGGTAAACAAAAATGCCGAAGGGGGGGGGGGGGGTGGTTACCACCTCACTCCCCTGTGATTTCGTTACTGAAAACAACCCGATTCTGTAAATTTGGTACCAATGGATAGCTTAGGGTTTCTTCTTCCATTGGTACCAAAATAAGTTACTAACATCCCCATTATGACGTCAACATATGACGTCAATGTTGAGGAAATACGAAAATATGAATATTGGGTGGAAAATTGATATTTCGCAATTTAGGACTCTTCTTTTCTTACTCTTAAACACTTATATAGCTCTAAAATGCTGTCATTATATTAAAACTAGTCATTTCCCCATCAAAGTAGGAGTCAAAAACCGCAGGAAAATATGATTTTCCTAACCTTTTTGGCGAAAAAATTGAATTTTTCACTGGTTGTGTCTATGGAAATGGCCGTTTGCTGATATGCGAACTTTTATGACGTCAGTGTGACGTAATTGCTAGGCAGGTTGGTATATTTTGGTATCAATGGAAAGAGGAGGACCCATAAGTGCTATCTATTGGTACCCAAATCAAGGTCTGTGATGTCCTGTGTTGTGTTAGGTATGTTGGTTGGTACTTCTATTCCGGAGGGGTGGTGGTTACCACCCCACTATCCATCACGTTGGGAGCACCATGTAATCTTACCATACCTTGGTGGATGTTTTATTGTTTTGGATTAAAAGGAGCGAACATGTCAATTGACAATTACATTAAATAATTTTGCACCAAAAACAAGGGGGGTTTTTAGCAAGCGGCGGAAAAAAACATGAAGGGGGGGGGGGTGGTAACCACCCCCTTCTTCGGTATTAGACGAGGGTTAACGCAAAATGTTGTCACCGATGTCTGTTCCTTCATATGTATGATTCATTCCAACTCCTCCAGAAACTGATACATGTATCAAGTTAATTATTTCCAAATTGATTGTTACGAGTTATGAGGACGTAGGAAACGTTGAGAGGACGTCGATGGTAAATAGTGACTTGCTAGTCAGAGGAATTGTGGGACAGTGGAAATGGCGTACAGACTTTTTCTATTGATCGATTGTTTGTCAATTGATGACTAGCAATAATTTTGCGAGGGTGTGCAAAATTTCGCGCCGTGCAATTTCTAGAAATCCAATATGGCCCGCTGACACTCTCAAATTCATTAAATGGGCCCATAATTTTATGCAATAAAATTTATAAAGGATTTTAAAGCCACGAGGGCATCTTATTTGGAAGAGTTACTGACGTGATTGATCACAACATTACGATCAAATCCATATGGCCACCCTAAAACCCAATATGCCCTGAAATCATTCAATGGACCATAGCTCACCAAGTATTGTAATAGAGGCATAATTCTGCGCTCTATACCCGTAGTGGAAACTCATATTTTGACATGTCAAGTGTGTAACAAGTTACCGATCAAGATGGAAGCCAGTATGACTGCTTTTTAAGATCTTTAACAACCTACAAATTGTCATATATCACTACTATATGGCCCGTCATTTGAATTTAAGCATGTTGTCAAAACAAAATATACCATATAAGAGTTATTATGCTCAAAGACATACATCTCATAATTTAATTTGAACTTTAATACTCTCAGTTTGGGTGTTTTTTAACTAATTACAATACAGAGGATCGTAATTCATAGGCTTTGAAGAAGTTAAAAAGGCAGCCACATGGCCCCAATCTTAATCATTTATGCAGGGTTAAAGAAAACAGACATTCCAGATAAGAATTGGTCAAAGTGGTCAAATACTATCCAATACCTTAATTACACCTTTATAATAATAATTAGGTGTGTAACTACATCTAATACAACATATATAATATAGGTTTTACTATTTTTTTTAAAGGCTAGGCAGTATGGCGTGCCATCTTTAATTGGAAAATGTCCATTACAGAGAAATCCAGTTAAGGGTTTATAGTGATCAAATACATTATCTCATAAGTGTAAAGCATAAAGCATGCAAAAAGACACTGGAATCACAAAGCATCTAAACTGTTAAAATGGCAGAAACCTTGACGTTGTCCTGATGCGGTTGACCAAGAAATGCATTCTAGATGGTGTTAAAGTAACAACTGGGCACGGCGTTATGATCAATTGTCAGATTGGAACACCTGCAGAACACGTTTTGGGTGTTCAGTATGTATTCAATAGCGTAAATAGGTATAATGGAGGAGTTAAGATCATTTTTAATTGATTCCGAGAGGGCATATTATTTGACTTTTTGAGCAGCCATATTGATTTTGTGGGGCAATGTAATGAAAAAGTTACATTACCAAACTTTCTCGTGCTTGTAATAACACCTGCGAGTACCGAGAGATATTGTCTCTACGGAAATCTCTATCGGGGAGGGGGGAGGGGAGGAGGGGAATAGGGGAGCTAGCAAGAGGGGCAGCGTGGGGCAAAAAAAGGCACTGGGGGTGATACAACGATTAGTGGGGGGCACAGCCCTCCAACAAATTTCACTGGTCTTTAGGTAATAATGCTAACTAACTAATTATTCACAGGAGAAAAAGTCGTACTCCATTTCCATACCTGCAGAGGCTGTGTGACTAGACTTCCACCTGACATGACTATGACTCCATTTGGTTAGGTTAAATCGCGCTATATTTATTCTACAAAGCAAGAAATAGCCCAACTTTCTGGACACTGATTTCTTCTCGCTGAACGCCGTTCATTTTGATGTGAATCCGTGGCTAGAGCGTAAAAAACCGACTACTTGATTCCAAACCAATTGAAGCGCGGTCCATGCCTAACCGATGTGAATGATCTTTGCAGCAACTATTAAAGATTAATGGTCACTAAGCTTTTAGATGCTACAATATTAGCCATTATTTAAAAAAATAAAAATGGCGGATACAATCAGGATCAAGTTTGTTTTTACTCACCTTGTGATAGTAGGACATCAATACAATTACATTGCTGAAATAAAAATTCACAAAAGTTACTCAAGTACGATTTAATGGGCTAAACAAATTTTGAATAGCGCCACCAAAATGCTTATTTGTGCTTATTTGTTTTCACCAAAATATGCGCAACTGGCATTTAGGCAATTGCATCAAATTTTGGGCAAAATATTTTATCGTTAAAATACGGCGTACTAAAAAAGAAATCCTGGGTCCACATGGACCCCTCCCCCTTATACACTTAAAGCACCTGTGGTCTAGTGGAAAAGTGCAGGACTCATGATCATTGAAGCGTTAAAATCGTGAGTTCGAGCCCCATTCTGGTCAACGTGTACCTAGTCTCAATTGCTTCGTTGACCCAAGCGATAATTGAGAGGTATTTAAATCCAAGTGCTGATAGAGTTGTGCACCTAGCCAGCAGCCACGTAGATGAAGCGGGATGATTGTGACGATTTCCTGATGGTAGCGGTAATAATAATTGGCAATCGCGCCTTGAGCACCCGTTATAAATCGATATTATTATTATTATTATTATATTATACTTAAGCGTTGATATCTTGACAATTGCGCGTGCTGGAACAACATTTTCGCCTTGTGACATTCTAAAATCCCTAGTATATAACTATGTAGTTTGGTTTGTGCATTACACTTTAGAAACATTCTAAGAACCTTGTTAACTAGTTCCATGCTAAAGAAATTTAGCTGCTTTCCTTTGTCTTCAGATTTAGGTGCTTTTGGGCAGTATGTCCTTGAATGGAAAAAGAAGAATGCATGTGTGAGATTTTTTTTCACGTAAGAAACTTCTTTTTTTAGAGAGACAACGATTCTCCATACTGAAACTAATTTATAATATAATTCTAATTTAATTTGATATTTACTACATATGTCAAGCACCACATGTGTTGCTGCGACGATAATGATCAACGTATGGCGTGTTAATATCATTAAAACAGGTGCAAAAAATATTAAAAAAATAGTGCTTTCTCCCTGATTAAAAGCAGAACACGTGTTAATAATTAAGTACATGTCACGAGTATGTGTAGGTACCACAGATTGATAAAATTTATAGATAGTTGTTGAAAATGCCTAAATTCAGAAAAAGGAATGGTAGAGGAGTAAGACTAAATTCTTACAAAAAGAAAACGTGATTGGAGACATAGCTGGGGTAAAAAGTTGTTAATCATTATACTCGATAAATCCTCACACAGCAGTATTGCTGAGTGAGGTGTATCCGGCCACCCTCGTTAACGGGGACAAAACCGGATTTAAAACTTTGGTGTAACTAACTAACTAAACATCTGATATGTGACCCCGTACCGTTCTTGCGGAGGTGAAACATTCACTGAGGCGCAGGGACTTATTGTGAGCAATTTTAAGGCCTGAAATACACTATAGTGCATTTCCATACATGAATGAAATTGTTTTAGTGGCAGGTGAGTGAGTTAAATGACCGGAGTGTCCTCTAAGATAATCCAGTGTGGCACGTGCATTTGAATTCTTTCATTTTCCCGGTAGAGCCCCTCTCCGCCTTATTGGAATAGGTCCAAAACTCCAGGGGGACGAAAGTATCAACGCGAATCGAGTATAGTCCCGTATAGTTTAAATGTTGTGTAACTGACCTACCTTATCGTAAAGTATGTAATTGTAGGTGTAGTATAACATAATACGAGTGTAGATTAAAGCAATAACAGCACATTTTTGAAGAGCTCCCACAATTTTCCAAACAAATTAAGATTTTTGCACAATTGCATTGGTAACTGGCTATAAACTACCCGTGAATGGTAAAGCTCGACCATATCTATGTATCGCAAAAGAAGGGATTGTGTAATTAGGATAATTAATATCGGCTGCTGGAAATGTCCTTTCAATATGATATAGCCAGGAAGTAGCGCCTTGAACGTGTTTACGCTCATCCATTAGTTGTTCCGTTGGTTTAGGCAAGTCAAGTTAGAGGGCATTTTCGTGAGGTGGCACTATTTTCACAATGGATGGACAGAAATTTAGCATTTCCAGTTCCAACGTTAAAGGTTCCGTGATCCTAGCACATTTATTTGTGTTTCTGATACACTACATATCCTCAAGAAAAGGTTATTTCCAAAGTTTCAGTTGAATCAGATTTTGCGTATTGTAATTATGAGCAAATTAGGTGTATCACGCGGTCCCATACGGACAGAAAATACAAAATTACGCATTTCTTCAAGAGCAGATCGAATATGTACGTAAGATTAGGCACACATACTGTACTTGGGCCAAGAGTTCAGATGATATATAAATATCTCAAGGGGGGGGGGGTACGAAATGCCCCGATTCTAATTACAAAATCGCTCCTTTATGACAAATATGCACTTTTTAGTATTCCCATTCGCAGGTATAGTTTACTAGACAATTACCAACACAACTGTGCAAAAATCTCAAATTTTAAAAATTTGGGGCGCTCTTAAAAAATGTGCCGTTATTGATTTTGACAGCTTTGCTCGTAGTGCAAGAAAATTAAAATAATGGCTTGACCTCAAAATAATTGCAACATAAACAATTTTGGCGTTGTTATACTTAGAAATGATGAGAAAATAACATATCAAACGTATAGAAGTATGTGTAACGGGGCAAGGTTTGTTCAGAGGGAAAATATAAAGTAGGTGTAATTGTACTGAAATCTATACCCACATTTTAGCCATATCGTAAGGATTAAAAATGGTATAGTTTGTCCTATCTGTGGGTTGTAGTTTAATAGTTGTAAGGCAATAAAGTTTCAAGTTCATCATGGGGCCAAAAATTTCATTATGCTCCGATTCTTTTCAAAATGGTCCCAAATTCTTTATATAGTTCCAAAAGGACCTGGGAATATAATACTTGCACTCATTTCACCATTTGGTCATGTAATTAGAGGTCAAATTATGGTCTACATATCCTATAGGGTCATTAATGCTTACCATCTAATTTACATACTAAAATGTCAAATGCAGGCCAAATATGCAATTTCTGTTATAGGATATGACCATACAAACAATTTGAGACTAGTTGCGTCAAAATTGGAGCACTCTGAAAGAATTACCCGATAAGTAAGTTGGTGAAGGTTTCAAAACAATTAGACCTGTTTTACTTTTGACCCCTGTACAAAATTTACCCCCTATTTTTTCATGCTCCTGTTGATTTTTTAGAATTTTGACATATTACTCAGGTCAGGTCAGGTCAGGTTTCCTTTGAGGGCTAGCTACTGGTATCCTGGTAACCAGTACTACCTGTCCCAGGGCCGAGTTATCGGCGGATAAACCGTCGCCCACATCGAGCTTCTAAGGAAATCTGATGAGGAGGGTAGCTGGTTACCATGGTAGAATGAAAAAGAAGATATACCTACAAGGGCGTCAGCTCTGGAAAGTTAATGGCGGCCATGGTTGCATGGTTGCCCAAAGGCTAGGTCCACCGCCGTAAACTGTGGATTGATGTCAGGAAAGGCATCCGGTCAATTATATTTTGCTCCAATAAATCCTCATACAGCAATATTGCTGAGTGAGGTGTATCCGGCCACCCCAATTAGCGGGGACGAAACCGGATTTAAAACTTTCGTCTAAAACTCTGTGATGATTTAGAAGTATGATAACACAAAATTGTTTCTGTTGCAATTGTTTATGTCAAAAAACAATTTTCTTGCACTATTGGCCTCTTTTCACTATGTGAGGATATTATTGATTTATCGGGCTTCAAAGTACGTTAGAGTATAGTAATCGACTACATTCAAAACTGTTTGGAAGCTTAACACAGCACGTTTCCGGTTGGAACATTCCTAAATTTTTTCAATGACTAAGGTTCTAGTGTATACAATATGAACAGTTTATTGTGCGTAGGGGAATTAGAAGGAATGAGAATGTGAAAATAACAAAGACGATTCATTAACGACGCTTATAATACAAGCTTGTAAAATATAGGTCAAGCCACTTTTGAAGAGATCATAAATAAAATAAGAAAACAAATAACAATGCACGCACACCGATATCTGATTTCACATCTTCTCACATTTAATATCATCTCGGATAAAATGTTTGCCACATATTTCTACATTAACTCCAGGGAAATGACCAGATCCTACGAACATGTTGCGAGCGCCTCTGATTAAACTTACCACAAGTACAATTTTCTCATACACTGTGAAAACAAGTTTAAATGCTAAACATGTTTAGTCTGTAAGTGGCTTAACATTGATGTTCAGGAATTTTACATGAATGTTTAGCTTTAAACATGTTCACAAAGTGGTGGCAAGAAAAGTATTCAATTGCTAAACACGATTTTTTGGAGTGTAGCATTGTCCTTTTAGTGTTTGAAAAGTAGAAGGTGCACCGTTAAAGATATTCAACATACATAATGGGCGTGATGGTGGACATCGGCGAATACTTGTGACGCCATCGACTCTACATCAGGTAAGTCGTATCATGGACCTAATAGAAGCTGTGTTCACACGGTCGGAAGTAAGGGTAGCGTAAAGTGTGCAATAGCGAGAGTTGGATAAGCGCGTGGCGTAAGTCCTATGAGGTCGGACCTTTTTTTCAAGAACAAAGAATCTTACAAAGCGAGATGGAGCTCGCGGGTTGTAGGATTTGGGGAGTTCTTTCATTGATTTGGCTTTACGTACTAGCGTTAGATGAGACACGCGACGATTAATTATTTATTTTTTCATATTGCTGCACTGAAAATTCAACTAAGAACCCAACTGAGTTTTAATTTTTACATATTATGCATATTTTTTTTTACATTTTTTCCTCAGCTTAACCAAACTAAACAAACTAAATAACAGCATACAGAAAACAATGTAAACCAAACTAATAGCACTAAATATGCTAGTCTGAGGAGAAAATGAAAGAATTGATATATGTATTTAAGATTGTGAGGAAAAGGTGTAAGGAAGTTTCATTATTTTTCGGTCCTTTTTAGGGTTGGGCCTTTTAATATTTATTTATATATTATTTCCTGTGACTTATATTTTATGATATTTTTATTTGTTGTGCTTATGTATATTGTTTTTAAAATGTCATTTGTGTGCAAATGCTTGCGGAGTTTTGAGCCAGGCTTTCAGCCTACTCAACCCTCCTGTCTGGCTTTATATATAATCTTTTCAATTTGTTTGTATTTTTATATGTCAATAAAATTGAAATGATGGAAAAAATAACGTTGTGGTCCACTAAATTATTTTTGAAAAGACAAGCTTCTAATGAGCATTTCTTATCTAAGCTTATCATTATGTTGCATTATGTTAACAGTCAAGTTACCACGGTGTTTTCACTCCAGGAAATCTCTAAGGGGAGTGGTCCATGGACCCCCCCCCGGAAACCACCTTCCCAGAAGAAATTTTACAACACAAATGAAGAGTTAAAATCAACAGTAAATCAACAATCAAATTTAATGTTATTAACATGACTGTAAATTAGGGGGAATATTTTTTAACATGCCAAAATGGTCCAAAAGACGCGAAATGCTACTCAACCTTGTACTTAAACTATACTTTTGGAAATAATTTTACGCTGCTTTTAGTGCGAAAACAATTACCCATAAGGATGTTGGTAGTGTACAGGTTGATCCTAAAGTGATGAATGGGAGCTAGTATGACGTCAGAATACTACAGGTAATTGGTTTTGCTCATTTTATTCATAGCTATGGGCCTTCTCTTTTCATTGGTGCCAAATGAGTACCAACACGCATAGTATTACGTCTGAATTTGCATGTCAGCACAACTGTCAAGTTCGATAATTAGGGCTTATTATTATTCGCGAAACGAAACGAAACGAAACGAAACATAGCGAAACGAGACGAAACGAAGCGAAACAATGTAAATGATGGGCATATGCATGTAGAAGTGTAGACTTGCAATGGATGCAAATGCAGACAGCCCGTTTCGCTAAAAATAAATAGTGATTTTTAGCGAAACAACGTTACAAAAAACCGGAGAGCTACTAACATTGCGGCGATGAGGAGTTAGCGGTTTCGGTGAAAATAAATTGTGATTTAACGAAAACAATGTGGAAAATACTAGTATGGCATACAACCTTTTGGCATCCCGCGTTGCATCGCTAAAGATAAACCGATTTTTAGCGAAACAACGTTAAGCGATAGGGGTAGGCCTACTAGCATTGCCGATTGGCAGGAAATATAGTGCCCGTTACTATTGTCAACCTTCAACGGTTAGCATGGCACTCAACTTGGTTCACGCTTTATCCGTTATCGTCTGGAAGGGGGACCGTGGTTCCAGGGGGACTATGATTCCTTATACAACTGGAGGCGGAGTTTGCGGTCTTCGTGAAAATAAATTGTGATTTGACTGAAATAAGTGGAAAAGAGATTATAGCTATGTAAATAATAAGACAATGGAGGATTATATTGCCGGCTACCCTGGTTCATACTTTAAAGTGGTACTAGCCGTTCAAATACACTTAATTTGCAAATTAAGCTTGACGTTCTTTGAAATTCAATCTTATTATTCAGCAAGCAGAAGCCTGTTGAATTTTTCACTTTCTTGTCTTTTGGTTGTATTTGAGTATTTATCAGTGTGTTCGTGGAACAAAATGGAGGACACTAAGCGGACCATTAGATCAACAGTTTACAGTAAAAACTATTTACATTGTTCACCCAAATAGAGTCCGGCTGATTCTGTCTCTATCAACAGTGACAACTCTATCAGTTGTTATTACCCAAAATGAAAAACAGACCTCTTGATCCACATCTTTTGTGAAGAGTGTCAAGCGTAGTCACATGACAGTCCTACAGCTGTAACCTTTTTTGGTGAAAATGACCTGTTCGTCCAATTTAACCAGTTAACTAGTTGTTCAGAAATTTATAGAGCAATTTTGCAGTCCACCACATCCAGCAAACAAAGTTCTATCAGTCATCTCATTGATTCAAATCCCAATAACATTACACCCATCCAAGCCATGCAAGCAACATTTCTAGTCATCCAGATCCAAGCAAGCCATCTTCCAGTCTTCTGGGTCCCTGCACCACAGTTTCCAGTCATCAAGATCCAAACAAGAAAGGTTCTTTTTGTCTAGATCCTAGCAATCGAGGTTCCAGTCATCCAGAACCCACCAAGCCAGATACTTATAAATTTGTGCCAAGTATTTTTTGAAGATGTTCCCGTTTTGGCTGCCATATTGATTGACGTCATGTTACAATTTTAAAAGTATCAGAAATACATTTAATTGTGTCTAGCAACATAACCTATGTACTTCTCGTCTATTTTTATTGCAGGTATTTGCTGTTATATGGCATATTTTAAAATTATTGGATTTGGCTTCCATTTTGAATTTGAAGTATGACTTAATGTTACAAGTGCCATACACTTGTTCATTGGATCCTATAGTATATCTAGTAACTCCATAGTTTGATAATATAGGGTTGAATAGATAATTATCATTTATGGCGACGCCATCTTGGATTTCTCAAAATGCTCAAGGATGCCCAGTTGGCACCCGGCAGATTCTTATTCTACACGCCCTAATCTATCATTTTCAGCAATAAAATGGTGTCCATACTCAACTTTACGGTCACATGAAGGTTCTACCTGACTAATTGGATTATTCTACTATGTGATATGGATTACAGATTTACTACGAAATGTAAAGGCTTAACTTCGCAGCGCGGTGTCCGCGGATTTGCTTCAACAAACTGATTACTCCATTGTAACTCAATTATATTTTCTACACTCGTATTGCAGTTATTAAAGGGCTACCTGATTATCCAAACAAGGCTGAGCTGAGAACAAAGTGTTACAAAGGCCAATATCTTTCCTATTTGTAGGTCATTTGTCATCTATACGTACAAAGATTCAAAATTGAAAAACACAGGACACATGAGGTTTGCTGTCGACCAATTTTTAAATTTGTAAGGCAGCAAGCACACCTACATTTCCAAAAAAAAGGTTACAGGTTCGAATAGGTATAAAAAGGCTAGAATTCTATTGTGGTCTTTTCACCCAATAAAAGAATTGTTCCCAATTTCAATTATGGTGTATGTTTAGATTCATCATCATCATATCATCATCATCACCACCACTACCACCACCACCCACCCACCCAAACACCCACCACCACCACCACCGTCATCGTCGTCGTCGTCGTCATCGTCATCGTCCTCCTCCTCCTCCTCGCTCTTTTAAAAAAGAGATCACAAAACTGCGTTGAGCCCCAGGCATGGATGGACCATTTTCAACACCCTTCTCACTAGATGAGTTCACCTCTGCTATCAGCCAACTAAAGAGTGGAAAGGACCAAGAGCTTGATAATATATGAGCGGAGTTCCTGATGCACTGCGGCCCACGATGTCTTGGATGGCTCAAGGAGTTCAACACATGTTGCCTTACCAACCAGTCATCGCACTCCCCAAACCAAACAAGCCTGTTGACAACCCCAAGAACTACCGCCCAATATCACTAATGTGTGTTGCCTTCAAACTACTTGAGAGGCTGATCCTTGCACGGCTGGAGCCAATCGTCGAATCCCATCTGCCTGACGAACAAGCCGTGGCCCGGAGCACTACTGTCCATCAGATTGTAAAACTCACAAATTATATTGGGGAGAGCTTTGAAAAGCGTCGTAAGGCAGGCGTCATCTTAGGGGACCTTACTGCAGCATATGACACCGTGTGGTACCAGGGCTTGACACTCAAGCTTCTCACGACCATCCCGGATCGTCACCTTGTGCAATTCATATGTAACATGCTTGCAAACCATAGCTTTGTTCTTAAGACCAGTGATGGGCAGAGCAGTCGACTGCGTCGTCTGAGGAACGGACCCCCACAGGGATCAGTGCTGGCTCCCATGCTGTTCAACTTGTATATCATCAATTTACCTCAAACAACATCTAGACAATATGGCTACGCTAACTGCAGATATGGCCCTACTTGCAGCATATCTCAAGACCTGGAGACTAAAGCTGAGTGAAACCAAGACCACTGCTACTGCCTTCCAGCGTAACAACAAAGAGGCTCATCGACAGCTTCAAATCAACCTCAGTGGAGCGCCTCTGCCTTACAATCCTACGCTTACTCATCGGCAGCATCTCGAGGAATAAGCTCCTGTGCCGCCTTGCTGGATCTTAATGAGAACCATTACAGGCTGCCTTCGTCCCACTCCATCTGAGTTTCTACCAGTGCTTTCAGTCATTGCACCTGCAGTGCTTTCGGAGAGAACATCACCCACACATTAAAACTGGTGAATAAGGCTCACCGCAGGAAGAATATCATCATCATCATCATCAGCATCCCAATTAACCCATCTCATCATTAATCATAATCATCATATCATCATCATAGTCATATTCTATTCATCATCATACATCATATTCATCATCATCATTATCATCACCATCACCATCACCACCACCACCACACCACCATCATATCATTACTATTACACCACCACCACCACCATCACCTCTCCAGAAAAAGGTATTCTTGCGACTTGGGCTTTTCAGGATGATTTTTCCTGGTGGTCCTTTTCAGCCGGGTATGAAAAAGTCGAATGTTCGAATTGGTTTAACAAGGTGTAAACAAATTTATTGGGCTACTCCTAAGGTTTAAAAGGTATAGTTTGCCCTATCACTGAGTTATATAGAAAATGGGCACATAGCAGTCAAGGTCATCCTGGGGTAAAATTTACAGAATGGTCCAATTTTGTTCGAACAGTAAAGTGTTATTTTGTCACAGAGAAGTAATTGTAAATAGATTCTTTGTCTGTTCTTAAACCTTGCAAGAAAACGAACATGTTGGTATAACGGGATTTGACCCTTTAATATTTGGACCCCTGTATAAACCTTACCCCCCTTAAAATGCATAATTTCCACTCCCTTATTTTGATAAACTTTTCATTTTAAGGTTTTCTCAAACAACAATTATGGAGAATATGATTCTTAGCAATTAGTTTTGGGTTAAGGCATTATCTATTCAATTATCAACTGGCCTAATACGCCATGACCCCTTTCAATACAATGAGTGAGGGAAGTTTCTAGTGTTGCCATGAAAAGATTAGGTAAGCGCGGGTTTCTAAATCAAGAATTCTCCTTAGGGGCGTGCGATTGCTCAGCACCTCATAACATGGGTTAGCAACTACTAGTTCTCTTCAGGTAAATGTAATAATTTTTAGATTAGGATAAGATTACACCAGGTTTAGGCGTTTGTTTCTCTCCTGAATCCGACAGACAGTGGCGTCGCCAAGCTTCTTTTCGGCGTTGAGGTGATTTGATAAATTTGAAAAATAGGGGCACCCCCCCCACACGCCCCCTTCTATTGCAAGTATAGTAATAAAATCAACAACAATAAGTGGCAAGGGGTCGGCCAGGAATACTAATGCTATGCAGTGCAAATCATATTTCCACCGGCTCTGAAGTTCCAATCTCTTCTAAAATAATAGCTTTCAAATTTGAGTCCGAAGGGGATCGAACGCACGACCTTTAGATTATAAACGAGCGCCTATACACGTACGCCATGCACCTCGACCGACAGAAGATCATGTTGTAATACCTTAATAAATCCATTAACGGAATAAAAGCGCACGATATGTTCTTTTCTTGTGACCAAAGTTAATGTTGTGCCCCTAGCCCTTCTATCAACAACGGATTGAAATAGATGGGGTTTAGGGGGGAGGTCATCATCAAGATAAAAACTTATCTACATTAAATCGGCCCATCACCTTTAACCACTTGGACAATTTTATTACTACATTACGCTTGGACAACTGTTGAAAAATAACCTTTATTGAGTCCAGGACGGCAAACACATGTCATTGGTTGATTACTCTAGCTTTGGGAGTTTATAGCATGGAGTTAGAAGAGATGGAGAGTACAAGTCCAATCTACAAATAATTGTACCACGTTGGTTATAATCAATACAGTGGTGAATAGATTTGTAGTGTGGTAATGTAAACTGGATTTTAACCTCCCAACAGAAACCCAACATACATGCATCTTCAAACAAAAGCATCTCTTCAGTCGTGTTGAAATTACCGTTTAGTACAATTTGGTTCAGCTTCGCGAGCTAATACATGCACGATAATACTGTGGGTGTCTTGAATAGGGTTTAGCATTTGCTGTTACAGAGCGAAAAGTAACGCTTTTCCGAATTACTTCCTTTAATGTATATCTGGTCATTGACAAATGGCCTAACTTGATCAACGATTATCTTTCGCATTTGTATACTAAAAACTCCCGCATTCCCCCGCAAATAAAAATGTGCTTGTAAAATGCACTGAAAATATAATAGTTAACATTCAAATTTGAATGTATTTCGTAGAAATGATCCACAAGTACACTTCGACAAATGTGATAAGATAAAAGTAACATTTTGCTAACGGGTGGGATAAAAATCTTCCTGTTACAGGTCACCAGAGGTTAAATTCTGTATGACGGAGTGAAGAGGCAATGATAAGTCCTGCCTGGTAAAGTCGAATAACCCATGTTAAATCAAAGGCATAATCTCACACCCATGTTAAATCAAAGGCGTAATCTCACACGTTCTTTATAATGATTCAACAATGTGACAATCCACTTTATGTCTACTTGAAAGTATTTCTGGCGTTTACTCTCCATTCAACTACCTCCATGTTTGTAAGGCCCTTTCACGGAAAGTAAATTACGTTGAATGGGCTTTTGTTGGCTCTCCAGATAATCAGGCGTGCGAAGATTACAATACATGCACCTGGTTACCTAAAAAATTAAGATTTCTTCTGCAGGTGATTTCTTTGTATCTCCACATGCTTGGACTACTCGCTAAGTTAATTTATTGACCTTCCGTGAAAGCGCCTTATTGCATAATGCGAACTGAACTGAATTGAAACTATATTGAATTGTCCTCATGGGTATTATGCCATTGACAAGGTGACTCGTACTTTAAATAATAGAGCTTAACAAGCAATGAGTAGAGATGTTGCGGCTCCCGTCGTACCGGTGATATACAACGGGATTCTTTTGAGTCGCAGCAGATACCTTGAAGGGAAGCTAGTGTATGAGTGCCGTACGACGGAAGCCGCAACATCGCAATATGCTGATTATTATTGCTATATGGGAAATACCTTCTTGATCTTGTTTACCGTAGTGTCATGTCTCTCTTAGACGAGTCAATTCCATTGTTACCAAACAGAGAGGGGTTTAATATTTATTTCGGCCACGGTGTGTTGGTAATGTATTGCATAATGCGAATTGAACTGGAATGGAACTTTTTAAAACATATGTTCAATTTTCACAGGGCTCCATTTGGGCATCGTTCGGTGCGATTTCTTTCCCGTAGTTAACTTGCACGTATTACGCATCATCTTTAATAGCCGCATCACTAATTTTGATAGTTGACACATGCATATATATGCACGAGTAAGGTTTATGTTGGGTTGAAATAACCAACAACGGCAACAATCCCTGCTTGTCTAGTCAAGCATTATTCTTAATCTGTTTGTCGCAGGTTCGAACCCCCCCTGTGCTTAATTTATTGAAATTAAATTGGATTTGACATGGTGAATGGAACATACGATGTGGTATATAAGTTAACTACCGACAGAGGAAAAAAATCGCATCCCGGGGGCACTGCTTGTGTAGTTGCTCTGGAAGCTCTCTGTACCTCCTTGCGTGTTAGAGTACGCGGTTCGTATGTTTATTTGTGAGGGTGGTGTGGCCTTGTTCCTATGACAAAAAACAAAAAAATAAATCAGTCACAAGAATGTTACCACAGATCATATATCCATGATAAACTAAAGAAAAAATCATGAGTCTTGCCACATGACAATTATGATTTTGTGGTGGGGGTTGGTTGCTCTTACTATATATGTATATTTACTTTGTGTTAATTTTGATAGGAATTCATTTTTTCGTTTGTATTTATTGTGTGTGTGTATACTTCGTACCAAATGTTTATTAATAATCGTGAAGCTAAAAATTAAACTGCAGAAGTTAATAACGATCATACGCATAGAATCAATGACGGACAGGTTTTTTGACCCGCTTGAGATACGAGAGCATAAATGATGAAGAGAAGGAAAACAATAATGATCTGAGATATCAATACAAAATATTTAACACCTGACCAAATAGAAGAACAAAATTGTTAAATGGACAATTTTACTATACTAAATATGATATCAGAAGTTTGCAAAAAAATTTTTGATGAGTTAAAAGAATGCCTAAAAGACACTATCTCATAGTTTTACTATCATTGGTCTGTCAGAGACTCACTTAAAGGCTAAGCCGAATCAGTATTACAATCTACTGGATATATTTTGAATTACACAAAAAGAGATATCCGTGACAAAGGTGGTGTGGGTCTTTATGTACCCGAACCGTGACTACAAAGTCAGGAAAGACCTAAACAAATCAACAAATAATTACGAATCCGATTTATTGAAATAAACGAACAATCAGAAAAAATATAATAGTAGGTGTTATATAAGGTCTAAACACTCAATTGATCATTTTCGAGAAGAGTTTAGCACAATTTTAGACAGTGTATCGATGAATGAGGACAAAATTATACATTATCGGGGACTTTAATATGGCTTTTAAAAGAGGGAGATCATAGACAACCCATGATACCTTAATTTAATTTTATAACACTTCACATTACCAACTATAACAAAACCAACTAGAATTTACTGCTCACAGTGCAACTTTGATTGAGGAAATATATTAAATAATGATTATGATTTTTTTCAGCGATATTAATAAATCACAAGTGATCATTTGCAAATATCTTATCATCTGGTTTTTGATGTAAAAAACACAAAAAAAAATATGCAGTGATGCCAATTTCGAGAAAAACACTGATAGTAACAGTTAATCCTGAAAGAAAAACTCAAGTGACACAGATTGGACAATTTCTAATAGGTAAGATGTCAATGATGTTCCAAAGTTATTATTACATTTAACGAATGGGGTGACGAATGGCATTCCGCTTAGAAAATGTACTAAAACAAAAAAACGTGATCCTATGTGTCCTTGGACACAAGAGGATTATTAAAGCTATAAACCAAAAAAAAATACAAAAAAAAAACTTACAAAATTGATAAACAAACTAATATGATGACGATTTAAATAAATACAAAACATTCAAAAAAAATAACGTCTTATAACGGTAAGGCAAAACGGTGTTATTATCAGACAAATTCAAGAAACTAAAAACACATGAAAGAGACTTGGAAAACAATAAAAGCATTCTAGGCCGTACCAAGAAGAATCATGTGCGCAACTCTCTTTAAAAGTGAATGAGGGTGAAACAAATACCGATCCTTATTTGATATGTAAGGGACTTCACTAATTGTTTAAATATAGGTTCCAATGTTGCCAAACATATAGAGATGAACATGTTGACAAAAATTTGAAGAATATTTATCAGATCCTGTACGAACTAGTATCTTTCTCAACACTATTGTTGAAACTGATGTAACCAAAATTATAAGCAAACTTGATCCCAACAAAAGTCCTGGACACGAGAAATAACCAACTACCTGGTAAAAAAAGGTAGCAAAATTTAAATAAGTAAACCGATTACTACCCATTTTCATTCTTCAATTCTGAAGGGATGTCGCCCCATCATACGCGATCTCAAATTGCTAAGGTCGTTCCGATTTATAAAAGGACAAGGTTCAATTATATTCTAAATTATCGTCCCGTATCTATTGACTTTTTTCTAAAATTTAGAGCGTTGGTTTTTAATAGGTGCTTGTCATTTATTGACAAATATAGAATTCTTACTAGCAAAAAAAACAAATTTGCTTTAGACCGAATCATTCAACAGAAATGGCAATCATTAATTACTTGATATGGTTCAACGGGTTGAAAACAACGAAACTAGTTTTGGGTATGTATTTAGGACTTATCTAAGCCTTGCCAATCAACATGAGCTTTGGCTCAATAAACTGAAACCAATTATGGTTTAGAGGTATTACATTGAAATGGTTTGAAAGCTAACCTAAGCAACAGGTTTCAGTACGTTCAACTAAATACCTATGGAATCTGATATTCAACCAAGTCACTTGAGGTGTTCCACAGGGGTCTATTCTGATCCGTTATTTTTATCTTGTATATTATAATATATGAAGTCGTCATAATTAATTTTGTGTGTATGCAGATAACAAAATCTTATATTCTAACAAAGATTGGATAGTAAAATACAAATGGTGAATATGGAACTCCAAAAAGTCGTAAAGCTGGTTTAAGCAAACAAGCTATCAATTATGTTGACAAAACCAACTACATGGATATGGGAAACACGCCCCAAAAACCTTTAAATTTAAAAGCAATCAAGTGTATATTTTGAGGGCAAAGTCTTCAAGAGTAAATAAGGTGAAGTTCTTAGGACATTATTGATGAGAAGTATCACATTGAAGCAGTATCTAATAAATATTCAAGTAATGTTGGTCTCCCTAGAAGCAAAAAATATTTGTTACTAAAAAGGTGAACTTAGTATTTATGTTCAATTGTTCGACCTTATAATCGATGGGATTCTTGCCATGGGGAAGATTATCAAATATATCTGGATAGGTTACTCAAATTGACAAAAAAAGAGCTGTAAGAACTATTTCAAATTCTCATGTAGAGCCCATACAGCCCATTGTTTAGTAAGCTGGAGATATCACTGTTTATGATATGTATCAATACATTGTTGCCATATTCATTATGTTCCAGTATCTAGGCTAACCTGCCAACTGTATTAATGATACTTCCTTAAAAAATCCATCGTTATTCTATGAGAAATGCTGATAATTATAAACTCGTCAAAAACAAACCCGAATTTGCATCAAAATCAGTAGATCACAGGGTCCTAAAGTAGGAATAATTTAACTACTGATTTAAAATCCAGCAAACAACTGGATCATTCAAATCTAAGTTAAAAGACAGTATCATGATTTTGTATGAGTAAGCATTCAATTGTTCGCGTAATGTAATAATTTTGGTATCGTATACATGTATATTTGTTTTGTAAGTAAACTTATTTTGGTAAGGGGTCACTCACTTCTGGACGTTCTTGGCCTTTCGAGTGACCACCTACCATGCCCCTAATTTGGGATAATACCTAATCTGGTATGTTCATGTATTGGAGATAATGGAAGGTGAATAAATGAAATGTCAAATGTCAATGTCAATAAGCGACAACACAGTTAGGGTCGTCCTTTCAAATTCGGGCATTTTGACAAGGTGGAATTTCGATTTTATTGTTTTAAATGAAGGGGCGTAATTATAATTATCAGCCTTCTCGGGAATTCAAAAGGTGCCTATGATCGAAGTTTTACGATAGCTTCCATGAAATAACTGATAATAACAATTAATGGGAAAAGCTGATGATTGTTATTTGAACATAATTTATAAAACAATTTAAGCTTAATTTTATTGAATGATGAATTCATTTGCCTGACAATTTTACTTTGGCAGACAAGGCCGTTTTCTGGCCAAATAAAATTGAGAGAAAGGGTCTTGGTCTTGCGCGAAAAGTTTCTAGATCAAACGTACGTCTGGTGCCTATCGTCCTAAACGCTCCCGCTACTTCTCGTGTGTGGTGTGTATTCCCGTAGGATTTATGCTAACAATTGATTTTGGTTGCATATTTGGGTTTAAATAGGACCTAAACTGTCAGAAAATGAAGGGGGTGCAAATTTTCGGAATGATGCCCCCTTCTTCAAGGGGGGAATGTTAGTACAGGAAAAATTAAAATCGAGTCAAATTGTGTTTTAATGTTTTTTATTTTTTGCTGTGTTTTTATTGATTATGAGTAGATATAATGAATTATTTTGAGTTCAAAACTTATATTGGAGTTGAGAGGATGCGAAATGTTTGCTGCGAACCACTCTTTTTCGGAGAGTGACAATGTCAGTTGCATAGTGTCAAAGTTCTGATTTCAATTTATTGTGGGGCGTATGTGGTTCTTAAGTGACCCCCAATTATTTGTTAGGTCATGATCAAACTCCATGGGAAAGTGGTTAATATGGGTTGGGTCCCTGGGAAACCCACCCCCCCCCTCGTGGGCACTAACGGAAGGGTTTGGGCTCAGCTTTACTAACTCAGATTAGGCGTGTTACTTGGGGGTTCAACTTTGTTATCTTACAAGACTTCCATTTTTGGAGAATGAAGCTGATCTCGGCCACGAGACATCTCCAGATAACGACCGTTATTGGGGATAACCCCTCGTCTACCGAACGGGGTCGTTCTTTTTTTCGCCCTACTAACAAACCCTCTTCCTTCGGGTTCCAAATGAGTTAATGTAATTGTCAATTGACATTTTACGCGCTTTCCATGCAAAACCAAACACCCACGGGGTATAGGTAAGGTAAAGCAGGGTAATCATAAAGTGACCCCCCTTCGGAAGAGAAGTACCAACACGCCAAGTACGACGCAGGAATATTACCGAACTGATTTTGCCTATTCATATCAATAGATAGCTGTGGTCCTCCTCTTTCCATATATCAAAGTGAGTACCAAAATGCCAGATTACGTATAATGAGTCATTACTTTGCATGTCAATAGAACTGTCAATTTCAATAGACACACCCAGTGTAGAATGGGGGAATTTAATGTTCCCCAAAGTTAGGAATTATCCGATTACCATGCGTTTGTTTTTGTGTTTTGGTTTTTCTATACATGATGGGAAGTATCGATCTTTATTATATGCACGGAACATTTAAAAGTTAAAAAA
>JAMKCH010020295.1:0-66887 GCA_023653785.1 Ophioderma brevispina
CCTCCACTTCGGGCGTGGCCGCGTCCCCCCGCTGCTAATATGTTCGGTTGTTGCTTCATGCACCGAGTCTTGTGGGACTGTATGTATATAATATTTCGGGTCGTGCCCAGTTGTGCTGCGGTGCTTCTACCAGAAGATGGTGTTTTTTTTTTCTTTTGGGGAGCAGTTTGTGACCCCGACGGTGACAATTTTCTTTTCCTACTCATTTTGTAACGGGTCGCTAACAATATACGAAACCTCGAAGGAGAATACGACCAGAATTATCTGACAAAAGAATTTTACGTGCTATCTTGTCTGCTTCCAGCCAGAAGTGAATAGACCACAATTGGTTTTATCGCGGCACCCAGACCAAATGAAAACAAGGAAGCTCTGGCAGTAACGGGCATTCATAATCTGCCGCCGTAACTAGCCAATCATGACTGACGACACCGTGATGGCAAGGATGGGGCGATTTACACGAGCCTCCTCCCTCCCCCCGAAAACTATAAACCCGAACCAAGAAATATGGCGGGCCCCCGTGAGGACAAATTCTGCCTTGATTAGATTGCCTAATAAAAGCACAGTACGATGTTAACGAGAGGAGAGGTAAAAGTAAAAAAATCTCCACCTTGTTCATATTCAAACTTCGATTTCTTTATAGAATTCCTGCTTTGTCCGACATGTTGGATGTCAAATGAAATTGAAGTAATCGTAATGAGGACACGTGATTTTTATTTTTCCAGACAAAGCATTTATTACAGATACTCCATAATTACATGATAATCAAATACTATAAACCATTGTACGTATTGTTATAGAATAGCATCATATTTATAATAGTTATATCACTCATAAACGGTATATAAAGAAGGCATGGTCCAATCGCTTATAGCCTCGTCCCCAGAACCGATTTTACCAGAAGTGGCCCAAATTTTGGTATTTGAAGAAAGCTACTATTTTTCTTATTACCTTATGAAATCATTTAAGGGTTAAAGGATCTTTGGTTTGATATTATGACCAAAAATTATGCCCCATTTTGGTCGACCAATATTATTTTTACGCAGTACTCTATGGGGCTTGTAAAATCGCACTTTTGTTTAGGTTCAAGCAAACCATATTGAAATATCAGCGACGAAAATTTTTAACGTTGGGGTTTTGGGGTTAAAGGACCTTTTAACAAGATAGAAACTTTATATACTAAAATCGGGCAATCCCCCTTCAATATTTAATTCAAAAGAAAGTGAAACATTCACATATGACATTTTGATTATAAGGAGCACTTTATTGGTTTACTTACGATATTGAGTCAAACCCATATAATATTATAGGCAAAACATTGTAAAACAACCCAAAAACCCAACATATTTTCGAAACCTTCCTTCCAAGAGTGGCATACACCTGAACAATTTTAATACCCATGTCAGATTTCGAGTTAAAAGATCATAAACAATGTGAAAAAATGGTCATTTTATGAAGCAATAAATAACCCTTAAAGGTTATACCCGCGCAAAGTACTAAGCAAAAGTTATCAATCTATTTTGTATCGAATATTATTACTATTAGTCGCAGTAATGTTAGTATTAATTCGGTATGAAACCATTGTAGGGTGGTTACTGTACTTGTCAAGGCTAATAGAGATCCCATTCCATTTACTTGCATTATATCTGGAATTGTCTTTCCCACGTAATACTATTTTTTTCAGTTTGTCTTTCCTTTATTATTAAGAATGTAAATATCTTTCACTAAATGTGATTCAGGCAGCTATTGGCGATACATCGGTATTAAATTTTACACTCCAATATTCAAGGAAAAATATCCTTTATTTCATACGCTTATAGATTTTGGGGGGCCATTTTCATATGATAAGTTCGTTTATGAGAGCCTCATCATGAGTCTTAGATTTTTTTAATCACTGATCACTTTGAGGTTTAGTCCGGGAGGTTTGAAGGGGGGGGGGGGGCGATTCCCTATTCATCATTTCTTTCTTGTAAACAGAGATAAGCAGGCGATTTGCTTATGCGAAACATCGAAAAAATCATCAAAATTCGTATTTTGTTATTTTGTAACTGGCATGGGTGTGCTAACATAACCTTAAAGTGGTTTGGCCTTGAAATCCATGTATTAAAAGACAAGGCATACATTTTATCTGTTTTGTAATTTCTATACGTGCTATCAAATTCCGACTTGCGATTAAAAAGCCCTTTCTTCTTGGTGAATACCCAGATTATAAGCGTAATATTGTGAACCATAACCTGTACAGTTTTGGACCACCTCACAAAATATTATTGTCTTTGCTTATTCTTTACTGGTGTAACCACAAACAGCTTTTGGTTTAAGATTTTCAGACCTCATCGGTGTATTGTCTATTTTTTGGTGGGACAACTTTCCTCAAAAATACCTCATTTTTTCACTATTTTGTGTTTTTTGTTTGCTTAAAATTAAAGTAGTTATTGAATTGGAACGCCTTACCTTGATTTACAAGCTAAAAAATGTGTTCCGCCTCATTGTTTTTACTTTCTCGCATGATCGCTGCTAATTGGTTCATTTCACGTCCCTCGCATGTACGCTGCTGTCATTGAATATCAAATCTTGACATATTGTTTGTATCTTTGGATAATGTTTCAATTGGAACCAATGTAGGGTTTAAGCAAGTGGATTCTAAATATTATTATGGCGAAGCGTTAAGATCGCACTTTGGCTTTCGGTTTTTCCGCCACCCTGGAAGTGACGCTCAGAGACCGTGTGGTCACCATAACTTTTCTTTTTTGCAACTTTATTCTACAGAAAACCACCAAGTTTATTTATTTTTTGTTTAAGTAGCACGCGGGCAATGAATACTAGTCAAACATTCTCGACTCGTAAATTGAGGGCGCCCGTCCCATCTAACCAAATCTCCGAATGTCCCTTTAATCAAATTTATGATTCATTTTTACGGAAATGGAAAAGAGTGGAAATGGAAAGTGTGGAACTGTCTTGCGTGGGTTCTAGCTTTCCCACAGCAAAGTCACCTATGCTCTTGAACAAACAAGTGTAACTCCTGCGATATTGAAAGTACCAGTCATGCATCTAAAATATTGTTTATTAAAGCAATGGTGAGATTTTTGATTAAAAGTGAAGCAACGTTGGTAATCTCAAGCTGCTCAGTATGTAGCAAAATTCTGCTATGGCCACAAATAGTTGGTGAGATGACTGAGATCACCTTAAAAGGGATTAGCAGGGTTTGTAATCGGAAACATCGAAAAAATCATCAAATTCATATTTTTATATTTTTGTTACTGGCATGGATATGCGAAAATAAACCTGCAAGTGGTTGGCTTGAATTCGTGTATTAAAGGACAAAGGCAGTACTTTATCTGTCTGTAATTTCTAACGGGCGTATCAAAATTCCGACTTGAGATCAAAAAAAAAGCCTTTCCAGGTGAATATCACAGATTCTCAGCGTGATATTATGCACCATGATCAATACAGTTTGACTGCAAACACAAAACATATGGTCTTTGTTTATCTTTACTGGTGTAAACCACAATGAGCTGTTTAGTGTAGATTTTGAGACGCCGTCGCTTTATGTCTATTTGCAGGGAGACGGTATGACAAATTTACCCAAATACCTCCATTTTTTCCCTATTTGGTGGTTTGTTTCTACTTTAATGCAGGGATATGGATTGTACCACACTATCCTGATTTTTAAATGCATTCCACATTTTTCGATTCTCTCGCATTCTCGCTTGTTATCCCTTTAAGCTGGAAAAAAATGATTGATGACCTTATGAGTAACAATGAAATGATTTTCAAACTTTGGTTTCCACCGAGTCCAAAAATGTTACCGTATCCAATGGCTTATGCTGATTTTTATTACAAGTATGGTAACTCTATGTCACTCATTACCCCTCTGAGAATTCTATGGCGAACATTAATGCAGATATCACCGGCTGCATCGTTTGGCAAAATAAAACAAACTTGTTTATCTGAAACTTCAAATTTGTTTTTTCAAGAGGGCCTTGGGGATGGTGTGAATCGTTGCGTCAACGAATTTGATACGATCCCATGGTGCTACTGAAATTAGAATCTGGTAACCGAGTTCACCCAGTTATACAATAGGTTATATCGAGCGGATGCCTTACAATATAACAATATCAAAGGTAGCAACTGTTCACTGAGCTTTTGTAAATAACCCTCACCATCTTAAAGAAATCTAGGGAAGGAAAGCCAAGTTTTATATTCTCATTTGTTTCGTTCTGAATTGTGATACCAAACATCAAGAAACCTGAGGTCCCGAGATCTCACCCGCCATGACGTACATTTCGTCGTTTGAATCTAGTCTTACATTATTTGTGCTAAGGTTGGCTCTGGGCTACGTACGCGCCAATGAAAGAAAGATTGTTTCAAGCTTATCGTCGACCGCCGGTAGCCTATGATGTGTTTTTCATTTGTGATATTCTTTGCGTGAAATATAATACTATGTGGTTCGTATCTATGAATTTAGCTGTGATTGCAGACTTCTCATACCATATCATACCTTCTGATCTCAAGTTTACTATTTTATATGATTTCGTTATGAAATGATATTCTTGATCTGAAACGACTTTGAGGACGCAGTTAATGATTTGCTTTTAAATCATAAAATCTAAACTGAAATTATTAAAAATCGAAAATAATGTGCTTAAAAAAACAGTAACCTCTGAAAATAGCCAATGTAAAACGACCTACTAATTATTAAAAATAAACATATCGCCTTACTCACACTGAATACTCTCTCTAACAGATGGCATAACCAGAGCGCTTCTTACCATCGAAAAATTGTAAAAGCAATTAGCGAGCGGCGCTGAAAAGAACCGTTCAAATTAAGTGTAAAAATGCGAACTTGGCCAAACGTTTTCATATGCATAACTGAATTTTGATTTTGCATCGACAAAAATGATTTTTGATTGGGGGGGCGGGGGGGAAGGGGGTCATTTAAATTCTTTACATATTTTTTGAACAATAGAGAGCTGAGAGGGAGAGAGTAGTGTGTATGTATGTGTGTGGTGTGTGGTGTGTTGTGATAGAGAAGGGGATTGAGACATAGACACAGAGAGAGGAGAGAAGAGAGAGTAAGAGACATGTTTGTGTCTAAATGTGATGTTAATAGGCACTACAGGCTTGTATAACACCAAATCTTCAAACATATAAGCCATGACTTAGCCATAAAGAGCACTTAAGAGCACTTAAATTCCTTCAAAATATATGATGAATTTTATACGCTTGGTAACAGATAAATTAAGAACGTTTATTTTCTACTTTAATGTTCAGAAATGTATCCTACAGTGGGTCTTTGTGGACTTAACGGTTATAACATTTGGCGGCTATATCTGAAAAGTATGCAGTTTAAATTGAACATATAGTTATATATTCTCAAAATCTATACTCATTATGGTGAGACGCGTGTGAGATGACAGGGTAACATAGGTCATAATCTTCACGTTGAAACTTGAGAATAGATCTCATGGAATGACACACATTGTGCTCGAAGGCAATAGATAAGGTGTTTTGGTACACATACTAAAGTTTTTATTAAATTTTGCAAGGAAGACTGGGGCCAGTCCAGGAAATTAACAGCATAGTGTATTTTCTAAATTTAGCTGCACGCTAAATACACCAAACGCCCTCTATATTCAACTGATATTTTATAACGTGATCCTTACCAATGTTGCAAAGGTGCACCTTCGCCTTTTTTTTAAGATTTGCTAGAATTTCAGTTGATTATGACGGTGCGTTTGGGATGTCATGAGCGTATGTTCGTATCACGCTTCTCCATAGGCTACTGTGGTGTAATTTTTTGTCCGATTAAGGACAGCATTTTAGATTAAATTGAATCTGCACGTAAGATATGACACACTTACTGAACGGAGGTTCAGGCGATTATTAAAATCACAATTTGTTTAGGCAGGTCCGGGGTGGTGGTGGTGGGTGGGGGGTGGATCATAAAATATCCCTTTAATTTTTTTGGGTAATTAAGAAAGACTTGCTTGTCGGTCGGTGTATTGATCAATCACCTGCAGTGATCATTTTGCTGCCATGGGAAAGATGGTATTCAGGTAGCAAGAAATAGTAGGCACAATGAGGACATCAAAAAGGGCTCTGCAAATCTGAATTTTAAAGAAAATTTAATTAATCCGTATCTAAAATAAAGTAACAAATTAAAAAAAGTTCTATAAGAAAAAAAATACTCGGTACGAATAAGAAAACGCTAAGAACAATGTACTGCGGACTAAGAACTGTTGAAAGGATTATCCATAATATTTTGGGGATTTTGTTGTGGCAATATAAGTTACATTAAGCAGTTGTCATGGCAATTTCATGATCATAATTAACTTAACAAATCTTATGAAATTGGAGCGTCTCCTGGCACCCCCCCGGGAGCACACTATGCAAAGAAGATCATTAATATGCGCACATAGTGATGAAAATGGGGATCTTGCAGCCGCCATACCCACATACCAAGTTTCGTAAAATTTGGACATTCGGACCGGTAGAAGTTCACCTCTTAGTCAAACCAAAGAGTACTCTTAAATCCAATAACCTAACCAAGTTAAGAGGACTAGGGTCAAAGTCACGTAGATGAACACACCTGTATTAGCCTGCGTCAGTGGTTCCTGTATGAAGTTAATAGAAGATGCAGAATAACAGGTACCACACACACGTACATGTGCAGCATTTCACCCCACACGCACACACAAAGAAGGTTGTTAGCAGCTTGTAATTATATGATGAAAAAAAATACATAAATTTAAACAGAAAAATGAAATAAAATAAAAACTGACGTCCACATTTCTCTCCATTACGTTACATTGAAGACTTCTTTTTTAATAACAACACCTAAAAAAGGTTACAATATGCAAGTCTTATGATATCATGCTATATACATTCTTAACGATTAAAAAGTTAAAAAACGTAGTTAAAAATATATTATATTGAAGTTTTAAGCCCACAACTGTATTTGGGGCTATTGATCAACAAAGGACAATATAGTGATACCAAAAAACACCGTATAGAAACAACTTAATAATGGGACCCATTAAAATCCGTAGGTAAGAGCATTAGAAAAAAAAATAGTATTATCACGATAAGAAAGTAATATTGTATTTAATATGAATTTATATCACGAGAAGAAAGTAAATTGTAGTTAATATTTGTGTTTGATTGTATCTATTATAAATCAGTAGGGATAATGTATGCAGGGAATTAATTGATGAATAGGTTTAGTATGTCCTTTCAGAAATCGTAGGTGTCGTTGGGTACAAACAACGCACGCTTTGGATTGAAAATTGACAACAATGGAGTTCCGTATACATTAACCTGCCGCAAGGGAAAAAACTGAATAAGTATTTGCAAAAACCATTGGAAACAAATAAGCAAATATATTCCTCCTATACGAAAAGCAAAATATTTTGTGTGTGCAGCGGGTGATATATTTTTCCTAAGGGACATATCGAATAGAAAAAGTATGGTTAGTACTTGATAAGCCAATGTGTAAGTTTTTGTGTGGTTTTCTCTCGTTCTTGTTTTGCGTTTCACAATTGTGAGTGAGAATGTAAGGTACGAATACCATTTTGCGTTTTGTGAGAAAATAACATTCTTGAATTTACAATTTACGAAGCTGTCAAATATTATCTAATTGTTTAGGTTGCCAAATGTAAATTTCGTACATTTTTGGTGAACTTACCTCCAGTCTAAAATGGCCAAATGTGGTTAGAACAATGTCAGCTCGCGAATGTTGTGTGATAGAAGACAATACGAAACAGTGAAAGTCGTAAATTAACCACTGACAAAACGTGTTAGTGTTACTATATCCAGAGGAAAGGCTTTACATTTTCAATGTCTGTTTTATAAATATCTTGCCATTACACATCTTTTCAGAGTCAAATTTCTATAAAAGCAGAAATAGGCTTGGAATCAATCCTACCAGGAAGCATTTAAAAGGGATTGACAATTCTCTACTTGCATATTTATACACGCATCGTGTAATTTTGGTAAGTGTCTGCGGATTCCACCGGCTGAAGACGAAACACGAATATTTGTTTTCCTAGGTTCCTTCAGTAATCTTAGGTAAATATTAAATGCATACTTCACTTTGGGGATATTATTTCAAGTTCTATAGAGGAAATCAAAAACTTTAATATCAAGGAAGAATGGATATAATGGATTGCCTTGACTTTTTGAACATGAATGTGAAAAAAAGAGGCAATCCTTTATTTAAAACTTAATTGGTCAGCCTGGATAACGTATAAGCTGGTGCAGGTGGTGATCATCTTGATTAATGCCAGGGTTCGCCAGTTTCTTCCACAAGCGGAAAAAACCGCGGTTTTTTCCGCGGTTTTTTCCACCTGGAAGAAACTGGTTTCTTCCAGTTTCTTCCACTTAAAGTGGAAGAAACTAAAAAAGTCATTAAAAAAAATTATATTTTAAAGCAAATGACTTAAACTTTTGGTTTTATGTTATACAGTGAATGAAATATAGTGAAATAATTTAAAATAACCATTCAGGGACCCCCCTACCTACCCCATGCAATTGCATAATTAAACTCACATTTATTCACAAGGCCTAAATATAAACTAGAATTTCGCGGTTCTCGGCTTTCGCGCTCGCTATATTCAAAGAATATAAGCTGTGGGCCGCCCCATGACTTTTGACCCTGTCATATGACCTTTGACCTCATCAACATATGAGGGATCGCATGGTGCACCTATGACACAAGTTTGGTTCCAATTGAACTTCAAGTTTTCAATTTAGGTCAATTTTACATTTTTAGCCCATTTTTCAACTTGACCTCAAATGACCTTTGACCTTGGCACATGACATTTGACCTCATCAACATATGAAGGATCCCATGGTGCACCTATGACAGAAGTTTGGTTCCAATTGAACATCAACTTTTCAATTGAGGTCGATTTAAAAAAAACTTAACAATTTAGTGACACACACATACATACATCCACACATACATACACACGCACAACGGATTGCTAAGTGGTCCTCCAGCTAAAGCTGGCGACCCACAAAAATTACTGGAAGAAACTGATTTTCACTTTTCACACCAGCAAGGCCAAGCAGAGACTCCGTGTAAAGACTTGAACATCTTCAATTTCTTTAAACAAAATATATTATAATAGTCTCCCTAAACCTAGCCTTGTTCAAGGCGCTCTACCAACTTCATTCATTGGTTCACACGTCTGATATGTCATATATAAAGGAGTGGAACATATCCCCCTCCCTAAAACTATAAAAAAATGGCAAGAATTCACTCTATTAAACACCTAATTGGAGGTCTTCAATTCCACCTGGCCTATGTTCCATGCTTCCACTAGTGAGTTCAATAAGTTCAATTCGTCGGCTGTCGCTCTGAGTAGCACCACCACTGCACCTGACCACAACAGGTGTTTGTGGTTTTATACATAGTCTAGTAGGAACCTGGATCCAGTCAGTATGGACAACAGTGTACCAATTTGTTTTTTATTTGTTTATATAATCTTTCTCTAGACAGAAAAGCCCTAAAAATACTAAAGCACTGATTTCATACCTGAAACACAATGTTCAAAATAATTGAGAATAAATGTTAATTATGCAGTACAGTGTGAAAAATAACAAGTTTGTCAGTTCTTAGCAGACAGCCTTGATCAAGGCTACCCTAACCCAGGTTCTCCCTACTAACCATTACAACAAAAGAACACTAATGGTTGCTACTTTTACGATTTGTGTTTTAAAATTAACAAATTGGCCATACAGATTTTAACAGCTTTTTCATTATTTGCATCTACAATTACAACTGTGATAGTATAAATGTGCACATGGAAAGACTTGGAAAATGGGTTACAATTATCATCTGTATAATTTGATAGCAAGTCAAAACAAAATTGTGAACAAATTTTACTATATACTTGCAAGGTATACTAACATGCTATAAACTTGTAAATTAATTTTGGAAAAAACAACAACAGATTGTTAGTAAAGTAACTTAAGTAGCCTTGATGATTTGAGGTGCAAAGCAGATGAATATGGTGTAATTTAGTTTGTTGTTCATAATACATTTCTTTATTTCTTCCAGTTTCTTCCAATTTCTTCTAGTTTCTTCCGGAAGAAACTGGAAGAAACCCCTTTTTCCAGTTACTTCCATTCTTCCGGAAGAAATAGGTTTCTTCCGGAAGTTTCCGAACCCTGATTAATGCGATACTACGTAGGCCTGCTGGACTAATTTAGCCTAACTTGGGTGTTAGTCAATCGTTCTGGACTTTTTGTAACCTGACTAGCTTACATGGAAGTTCAATATGCTATATTAGCTTCGTCCAGTCGCTTTTTTGGTCTACGACTAACTTAAACTAGCCAAACTTGACTAAGCTAACCCAAGTCTGGCTATTTTAAGCTTGTTCATCTGATTTGAAAAAAAAAAATGCACTAATTTATAATGACTACTTTGTTCAACCAAGTAGTTGTAGCTGACGTGTTGTAGAGGGTTGCTGTTCATTATTACGAAGGTTCGTTACTCCGAACACGAGGATTTCCTTTACCTACGTAGGCCGCGTTATTCCGAAGGTTCGTTGATCCGAACATTTCTTTCTTTTTTCCAAAGGTTTATTATTCCGAATGTTCGTTTATCCGAAGGTGTATTATTCCGAAGGTTCGTTTATCCGCATGTTCGTTTATCCGAAGGTGTATTATTCCGAAGGTTCGTTTATCCGCATGTTCGTTGATTCGAAAATGAATAAGGTCAGTTGATCCGAAAATGAATAAGCTGAACGAATCTTAATTTTCGGATAAATGAAGCTTATTTGTTTTTTGGATGAACGAACAGTTGGATAAACACACCTTCGGATTAATAAACCTTCGAAAATCTTCGGATAAACGAACCTTCGGAATAATGAATTTTTGGATAAACGAACCTTCGAAATTGCGTTCCTTCGGATAAATGCGTAGACCCTGAGTGGCACTAACCACAAAATGGCAAGAGTCTCCCATTTAATGATGTTGATATTGTAACGAATACGATGCGAGACATCAATCCTAATCAGCAACTTTAACATTAAAAAACACATTTATTTTTCAGTTACTCTTTAATGGTACATGTATATCTGGTAGTATTTTTGTGTATAAACGATCGCCTGGCATGGGACACCAAGCTACAGTTGATTATAATTGCCCTTTTGAATGGAACTTATTGTGTGTGCTTATGTGTAGTAATAGCTGCCATACATTGTTGTACAAAAGTTAACATTTGTTATCATCAGCCTGAGAACGAGCCAGTATCCATCCGAATATTTCACCAACAGAAGGCAGAAAATAGAAAACATCTAATACTACTAGACTTACTTTCATTGCTTTCACAGAAGTTGAATATACAGTTTTTGATGAATTGATTTATGAGTCGACTGAAATGCATTCTGGTGCGTCTCATAATATAGATATAGATAAATTATATATATGTTATGGTATATAAAAAAATCACTTACCATGCCTTCTGGCAAAACTGACACTTCTGAATATAAAAAAATACAAAAAAATCCTGTTAATATAAATAATGCAGCCAATGCACATCCAATATTAAAAACTTGGCAGGTAAAACAATAAAATGTTTAAGGTGGGGAATGTTATATGAAGTTATTAAATTAAGTCCACAATCAAATAATGTTTATGCCTTAAGGTATAACGCCAACACAATATTACACTCGAATCAATCAAGTTATGAATATTTTCCGGTGGATCCAGGCATCTACCTACTGTGACTCCTAGGTGAATTTGTTGTAAGTTTGAGATATCACTTTTTGACTTTGGATTGCTGGTATGAATTGATCGTCATTATTTTTGTATGGTTTGCATGCTTGAATGACAACTCACAACTCTTAGAGTAAAACTAATTTAATTGAACCAACATTGGTTAAAATATTAAAAATCGCAATAAAAATAATGCATCGTTGTGTTCATCAGATTAATGCGAGATCACACATGAACAATGGATGGGAAAAAATCAAACCTAAATCTGAAAAAAAATGCGCTTTATTCCGCTGAGTACGAGGCTAAATACCATAACTTCTCCATTACACGACCTAACCAACTTAGGTTTTTACTTGATTTGGAATTCATATAATTGCAGCCGATTTAACTCAAATAACTGTTCAGTTTTCAATCTTCAATGATTATCTGTAAACTTAGGTAATTCTAAATGCTTTAAATTGATTAGTTTAAATAAACGGACTATGTAAGGGTTTTTAAAATACAGTTTGAATCAAACTCGGCGGTAAAGCATTGAACAAAATTTAGCCTCCAGAAGTAGCAATTGTAAGATCTCATCAAACTGAGATGCCGACGACTATGCTCAAGAGCCTACAAGCCCTTGAATACGCATACGTAACAATCAATTTGAACTTGAAAATTGACAATATTGTATTATACGAACTTATTTAAACGTGCTATCTTATGATATATGGAACTTCGTGAGCGCAAAGATTCTAGATCAAGAACAACAAAATATTGAAATCAATACACAATCTTCATGCTTACATTTAAGACAGATCTTTGTTTCAGCTGCAGTAATGAGACTACAGCTAGGGCAGAAAAACCATAGGAACACCTTAGGTAATTATACTATACCGGTGTGCCAGGAGATATGGTCCTCCGGGCTCACAGTCCGGGAACAATGGTGAACAATGGGCAATCGATTCAGTTGACTCTTCGCGCAACATTAGTTTCACGCTTTATTCCGTTGTCGTCTATGGAGCCCGGACTACGATAGCTGTCGGACTATGATTACTTTCACACCGGGCAAAAGTTACTATACCGGGCAAAATAAGGTACTATACCGGGTTTTATACGAACATGAACTTTACCATGTCATGTGACATTCATTTAAAGAGACATGAGGACATTGCCAGAAAGAAGCGCCCTCAATTTTTTCGAACCCTGTTTTTTTGCATATTTGAAATGCTTACCAATGCATTAGATAATACCTGATATGAATAAGCCGAATACGCCGTCTTAATGCATGGTACTACCATATTACATGTGGTATCACTGCATGGGCAAGTGCATGCAATCCCGGGCATGCAATTCCGAAATGGAAAAACTGCATATTCTTCAAAAGCGTGCACTGAGAGCAGTGAGCAATAGTGATTGCAGAAGCGCATCTAATCCTTTATTTGTTAAATACAATCAACTAAAAATAATGGATTTGTGTAAACTTAATATTGGTACATCCATGTACAAATGTAGCAATAACCTGTTACCCTCCACATTTAACAACATGTTTGTAACACATGCTGAAAACCACACTTATCCTACAAGACATGCTTAAGAATTTCAAATACCTAATATTAAACTTGAATTTAGTGGTAAATCTATATCTTACATTGGCGTTAAACAATGGAACACCATTCCACCTAATGCCAAAAACTAAAAAAATCTTCGTTCTTTTAAACTTAATTATAAAAAGCCACTTATATCAAACTATAAACAAATAGAAATAGAGTCTGGGACTTGACAAGCCATTATTAGGCTTATTTTCCAGTACTCTTCAACATTACACTTCATGTATTTTTATAATTACATTATTTACCATGTACGTGATATGTTTATATTGATGTATGATTGTGGATAGAAATAAATAGGTTATGTTATGTTAAGATGATGATTTAGTATTTTCAGAAATCAAAGCATTGTTTTTAATAGGGGCGATTACGATAGCAGGCAAGTTCAAAACAAAGTTTGTGGTTTTCTTTTGTACTTGTATGGCCAATAAACTTCCGAAACGTTCTCGGTAGGTGGTCTACAACCGATCTAGTGCAATTCTAAAAAAAAAAAAAATCTCCTCCTGTCACTTTAACCAATCAGATGACAAGGATCTATCTATGAGGTATATAATAAACTATACCTGCAAACGGTAATACTCGAAAGTGCGTATTTGCCATAAAAAGAATTATAATCGAGTTTCCAGATTGTAATTTAACGGTGGAGCTGGAAACGCCAAGTTTCTGTCCTTCCATTATAAACTATTGTCACCATACGAAAATGACCTCTAATTTGACTTGGCTGAACCAATGGAAACATGAATGAGCGTAGACCACAATATGGCGGTATTTCCCGGCTATTCCTTATTGGGAGGACGTTTCCAGCAGCCGTTGAATTATTATCGGGATCTCCGATATTAATTATTCCAATTAAAATGCTTATTTTGCGACACATTGACATTTTCGAGCTTTACCATTCGCAGATACGATTTACTAGCCAAATTCCTAATGGACTGTGCAAAATATCATTTTTGGAATATTGGGGGCGCTCTAAAACACGTGCTATTATTGCTTTATACTACATCGTTGCGCTTTCACCGTAATTTCAATGTAATTTTGGGTGTGTACGGTACATTCTTATCGAATGTGAATACACACCCATCCACCCACCTACACCCACACAATTCTGCAGCTTGTAGTTTGTCGACCCTTTATTGATTAAAAAGTTGTTTTTTAACCTATCTCAGTCAACATATCAATTTCGAAGCCTATCAGCCATCTCCAGAATAAAAAAAAAGAATTTCAATTTGCTGAATGTGCCTCAAGATGTTAATAAGCAATAGTAAATATAGTATAATTATGTTGGTGTTATCGAATTACCATGTTAACATTTGTTTGCACCTCGTCGACATGGCCCATAGTAAACAAGGGCATCTTTTTCATTAGAAAGTTTAAGGACACTCAATTGTAGGGGGCAAATTCCCTACTCAGTTTGTATCTTGATTCTTTCCCTAATAATATTATGATAAAGTTTCGTAGCCCTCTGTAATGACACAGAAAAATTAGACGACGTCCAATTTAAAATCACACTTTTCAGACTATATGTCATTGTACTGTACACGTTAATATGCGACAACAATTTATATCATCTTCAACACGTGTTCTAATTTTTATAGGTTATCACGAGGAAGGGTCCATGTGGATCCAAGATTTTGGATATTTGGAAATCATGTAGGTATGCAGACCTGTTTCGAGATATTGATCTAACAGGACAGGACCAGGTAGACTATACTATAGCAATTGTGTGAAGTAATGCCTGCATGCTTTTCATGCAAAACACACAATGAATGATGACGCTGGGACGACAGGCAAGCTGGGCCGGCAAGTCAACTTGAAATGATGAACAACTCGATATCCTAAGATGCCCAGACTTTCTGGTTTGGTCCAATACACCCATACCTACTATGAACCTTCTTATTTAGAATTTTATAGCTCTCAGATGGTCTGGTAACCCAGGTAGTCGGCAGGTTACCCACTGGACACACTGCCATGTGTAGACCAGAGTATATCGATATACATGTATATCTGAGTAACATTTGTAAAGATTAGCCCAATGTTATAGGATCTTTTGGGGTATTAAGATATTTTAAAATGACTCAAATGAAAGGAGGTGTTTGTAACAGACGATTCCCGACTCAGTTTCCGTGTCACCTGCCTTAGGACATGAAGACACATAGAGATCACTTTGTCCACTGTTATTGTTGTAGTCTGTTGATGTTGTCTGTTGGTGTTATGAAAAAGGGTTAACGTTTGCCTCTATTATCCGCATTCTTCAATTTATTTAAAGAGACACTGGTACATTTGAAAAATAGTACGCCCTCAAGATTTTTCAAAATTTTTGCATGGTTGTAAGGCTTTTATATACAAAAGCCCTCACCCGAAATGATTAAGACCGAATCAGCTTCCTTATGGGTAAACAGAACGATTTTATAATTTAACGTCGCCGGCGACGCTAAATTCACCAGACGACGAAAATGGCGTTTAACACAAGAACACGCACGTTTCCCACGCTATGCACACTGTTTGATCGGTCTATAACCTTTGTGGTTTTAATATCAGTGAGTACGAGTCAAAAATATTCATGTAATATACACATTTGTTGATTAAAGTTATGGAAAACTTAAAAGTTAGCCTAAAAATTACCTGGATGTCTTTATCCTCATATCAATGTCCCTATCTGTTTTGGGGTATGTTTTTTGATGTGTAAAATATATCTCTGTTCTTCCAATGGCCTAGACTATCATTTGAGAGCAAAATTGAAGAAATTTCATATTTTGTGAAAATGTGCAAGTGCCACTTTAAACCAAATTTGAGTCATATGTGCAACGTGGGATCCTTCATTTGTTGATGTCAAATATCACATACCAGGTCAAAGGTCATGTGAGGTCAAGTTATAAGACCTCAATTGAAACGTTGAAGTTCAATTCGAACCAAGCCTGGTTTATGGACACCTCTCAACGGTCAAATGTCAAGGTCAAAGGTCTTATGAGACCAATCATTCACAAACCACGATGGCAGACGACACAAGCGGTCCGAGGACCGCGATATGTTATTCTTTTCATCCCGTCACATTTGTATGCATCTTTAAGCTGTTATTAGCATGCCTCTGATTGGTCAAGTACAGTCTATGGATAACCAATCAAAATTATCCGGTAGTACACAGGGGTTTTAAACCGAATATATGTTTTCAAGAATAAGAGAAGATATGACAGGCTTTTATTTATTACATTAAAAAACTTAATATTTCATAATGCATGGAAGGTGGTAGTGTGGACAGAGTAAAGGGTGTTGGAAGGAATCCTTTAAAGACGCCAAAGATTGCAATTTAACTTCAAGTGATTGCAAAGCTATGGCCAGACACGCGTTTTGAAATTTGACAGCCATCACGTCCAATGGAACGTGTCTTCGAATTAAGGTGCGTAAATATTTTGCTCAAAGGTGTGTTTATCCTCTTGAGTGCATCGTAAAGTACTTAATTTAACTACAACAAATTACGTCGTGTTTTCTTAGTGTCCAAATCTAATCAAGTTTCCATTATATTGGTTTTGAATATTAACATCAGTTACTTTAAGATATGAGAGGACAATTAATGTCATCTGAGATGCCATATCAGAAATCAGTGAAAGTTAGGCGTGTGTTATACACTTAATCCAAACTAATCTTGTCTTGCCATTAATGTAGTTAGTTTTGGTGTCAACCAGAGGGGTAAAATTTAAAAAAATCTCAAAATTGTTTCTTTTCGAATTTCGATTTCTTTAATGTCAAATGAAATTGATTGATCATAATGAGGACACGACACGTGATTTTTATTTTTCCAGACATTGTACGTATTGCTATAGAATAGCATCATATTTATAATAGTTATATCAATCAAAAAACGGTATTAAAGGGTTATGGTCTGATCGCTAATAGCCTCGTCCCCAGAACCCCAGATTTTACCGGAAGTGGTTAAAATTTTGGTATTTGAAGAAAGCTACTATTTTCTCATTTACCTTATGAAATCTTAGAGCTAAAGGATATTTGTTTGGGAAGTTATGACCAAAAATATCCCCCATTTCGGTCGACCAATATTATTTTTACGCAGTACTCTATGGGGGTTGTAAAATCGCGTTTGTTAGCTTTCAAATCAACCGTATTGAAATATCAACGCGAACATTTACAGTTGGGGTTTTGGGGTAAAAGGACCTTTTAACAAGATGGAAACTTTATATATCAAATCGGGCAACCCCCTTCAATATATAATTCAAGGAAGTGAAACATTCACACAATGACATTTTGATTATAAGGAGCACTTCATTGGTTTACTTACAATATTGAGTCAAACCCATATAATATACAAGTAAACATTGTAAATATCAACCAAAACTCCAACATACAAGTTTTTGAAACCTTCCTTTTCCATGTGGCATACACCTGAACATTTTTAATACCCAGGTCAGATTTCGAGTTTAAAGATCATAAATGTGAAAAACCATAAAATATGAAGCAATAAATAACCCCTTATGTTATACCACAAAATAAAGCTTATCAGATCCATTTTGTATTGAATATTTTATTTTATTATATTTTATATTCAAATTTCACTGGATCGGTTGTAGACCACCTACCGATTCCTAAACGCACCATCGGAAACTGTTAATCTGAATGTCCGGATCTGGACAATAAAAAATCTTAAGCCGGTCTAATTTTATAATCAAGTTAAGTAAGAGGAGGAGATTTTTTAGGATATGAATTTTTCTCAAATTTCACTGGATCGGTTGTAGACCAACTACCGAGAACGTTTGGAAGGTTTATTGGACAAACAGGTGCAAAAGAAAACCGCAAACCTTGTTTTGAACTTGCCTGCTATCGTAATCGTTCCCCATAGAAAACCATGCTTGACTTTCTGTCGTGAACGACAGAAAGTACTATATCATCATCTTATTACATAAAGACGGCGTATTCGGCTTATTCACTTCAGGTGTGATCTAATACATTGATAAGCATTCCAAATATGCAAAAAACCTAGGTTCGAGAAAAATTGGGGGCGCTTCTTTCTGGAAATCTCGTCATGTCTCAAGCGACAATCTCACCTTGTAAATTGAGGGCGCCCTTCCCATCTTACCAAATCTCCGAATGCCCCATTAATCAAAATATATGATTCATTCATGTTTTAAATATATTGTAGCCCCTCAGGTGAGCTGTAACGGAACTGGAAAAGTGTGGAACTGTAGTGCGTGGGTTCGAGATATCCCACAGCAAAGTCACCTATGCTCTTGAACAAACAAGCGTAACTCTCTGCGGATCTTTGAAAGTAAACAGTCAGTGATATAAAAATATTGTTTATTAAAGCATTTGTGAGGCTTTTTTGATTAAAAGTTGGTAATCTCAAGCTGCTCAGTATGTAGCAACATTCTCATATGGCTACCAATAAGTTGGTGAGATGACTGAGATCACCTTAAGCTGGAAAGGTTGCTTGCATGACCTTTATGAGTAATCAATAGAACATGATTTTCACACTTTGATTTCCACCGAGTCCAAAAAATGTTACCGTATCCAATTACTTATACTGATTTGTATTACAAGTATGCTATAATGTCACTCATTACCCCTCTGAGAATTGGCGAACACTACTGCAGATATCACCGACTGCATCGTTTGGCAAAATAAAACAAAATTGTTTATCGGAAACTTCAATTTTGTTTTCAAGAGGGCCTTGAGGATGTGGGAATTCGGAAACTTCAACAGAATTTGATACGATCCCATGTTGCTACTGACATTATAAACTGGTAACCGAGTTCACCCAGTTATACAATAGGTTATATCGCGCGGATGTCTGACAATATACAATATCAAAGTTATCAAATATGTACTGAGCTTTTGTAAATGACCATCACCATCTTAAAAAAAACTAGAGATAGAGACAGTTTTCTCTCATTTGTTTCATTCTGAATTGTGATACCAAAAAATCAACAAACCTGAGGTCCCGAGATCTCGCCCGCCTTGACGTACATTTCGTCGTTTGAATCTAGTTTTAAGTTATTGTGCTAAGGTAGGCCTTAGGCTACGTACGCGTCATGAAAGAATGTTATGGCTTATCGTCGACCACCGGTATGTCTACGATTTGTTTTCATTTGTGATATTATTTGCGTGAAATATAATACTATGTTGTTCAGATGTATGATTTAGCTGTGTTGCAGACTTCTCATGACCACATCCATTCACCAACCTTCTGATCCTCAAGTTACCAGTATATGATTTCGTCTGAATGAGTTTTTCTATTGGGAAACGACTTTAAGGACGCAGTTGATGAATTACTAAATCAGAAAATATAAACATCCATCAAGAATAAAATTATTAAATCGAAAATAAATGTGCTAATAAACTACAAATGGCAAACATGAAAGCAACCTAATAATTATTAAAAAATAAATGTATCGCCTTACTTACACTGAATACTCTCTACAGATGAGTATAACAGAGCGGTTTTTACCAGCGAAAAATTGTAAAAGCAATTGGCGCTGAAAAAAAACCGTTCAAGTTAAATGTAAATGCCCCTTGGTCAAACGATTAGTAGACATAAGTACTTCTTGATTACAATCTGTATCTGTAGTCGCCGTTGGCAAAATGTCTTGAAGACACATCACACCAACCTGAGCAGCGGTTGAATTAAGGCAACAGACTAATTGATTTGCGAAGATTTAATGTAGTGGCCTAAATTTGTCTTGAAACTGTCAATGTCAGAACTCTCAGCAATGTCAGATGGAAGTCTTTTCCAAGAGCTGATTGTATTGGGAAGGACTTTTGAAAAATCCTGGCGTTGCTTATTGGATGAATGAATTTTCTGCTGTGCCCTCTCGTAGATCTTATGGATCGTTGCACGAAGTCGTCAAGATTGATGTCAATTAGATGAGTGTCCATTTTGTAGAGTGTAGTAAATCTTATCCATTAGCCGTCTAGATTGAAGGGAGTCCCATCCCAACTCCTGGACTATTCTGGTGACCATACCCTCCTTGCGTGAGTGATCATTCTTACAAAAACGAGCCGCCTGGTGCTGTCTTCGCTCAAGGGCAGTGATGGTTTTCTGCAGATACGGGTCCCATGCTGCCGTCCCATACTCCAGGATTGGACGGACAAGGGCTGTGTAGGCTGTAACTTTCACTCTCTCCGGACAACTCCACAGATTCCTTATAACACCTCCAATGACCTGCTCGGCTCTCTTCACAGATTCACTGGTTTGAATATCCCAGCTGAGTATATTTGATAGGTGAATGCCCAGGTATGGATGAGATGATACAGACTCAACTTCCCCCCCCCCCCCCACAAACAGTGTAGACATTTGGAGTCTGACGGCTGGAACCAATGGTCATGATGTAACATATTGATGGATTAAAATTCATGAGGCATCTATTCTGCCACTCCTCAAGGATCTTCAAGCCCCTCTGCAAAACTGTAGTGTCGTTCTGGTTTGAGACAGGTGAAAAAATCAGACAATCGTCTGCGAACAAACGTGCCTTAGAGGTAAGTTTATCTGGCAAATCATTTATATGTAAAGTATAAAAATCAGGAGGCCAACCACAGTTCCTTGAGGAACCCCAGAGGTCACGTACGCACTCTCCGATGTAATACCATTAACCAGCACTCGTTGGGTTCTATTTGCAAGGAAGCTCTCAATCTATGTTGAAATGGAACCAGTGATACCATAAAAATTCAATTTGGCAATTAATCTACGATGTGGTACCATATCGAAGGCTTTGGTGAAACCTAAAATTGCTGCATCCACCTTCTGACCAGCATCGATGTGATAAGCGATATCATGGATGGTCAATATCAGCTGGGATTCTGTAGACCTCTTGGCACGAAATCCATGCTGATGGTCATTAAGGATATGGTGGCGGTCAAGATGTTTCATGATGTGACTATGTATATTCGAGTATTTTAGATATAACCGAAGTCAAGGATATAGGTCTGTAATTTCCTGTAGATCTTTTTTGAAGATGGCTGCGACATTAGCTTCCCTCCAGTCCATGGGCACTTCACCAGAATCACCAGAAGCTTGAAAGAGATCAGTCAGGGGCGGAGCAAGTTGTTCAGCAAATGTTTTCAAAAACCAAAGTGGAACGTTGTCAAGACCTTGAGCCTTGTTGAGATTGAGCTGAATCAGTTGAACCAAGACTCCATCAATGGAGATTTCAAGCTTGTCAATAGGTGGAGTAGAGATATGTCCCATATCAGGAACAGACTCCAGACCTTCGTTGGTGAACACACTGGTAAACTGGTTGTTTAGAGCTTCAACTTTAGGCTTGTCTTCACTGCTGACCTTTCCATCAACAACAAAATCGGCAACACCTTGATTATCTTTACGCAGATTTTTGATAAATGACTGGAAGATCTTTGGCGAATCTACGATGGATGATGCACGGGTAGCTTTCAGTTGTTTATGAAAACCTTTTCTAGCCTCCGTTGGAATTGCAGAACCTTTTGGATTTCTTATACAAACGCCTTTTTCGCTTACAGCCTCTCTTCAGCTGCCTGTAAAACCATGGAAGGTTGTTCTGGTTGATGTGAAGCGGCGAGGAACCTAGTTTTCAATGTTGTCAGTAATGATGTTTTTAATTATGGTCCATTTCTCATCCAACGGTTTAGCATGGGTTGAAGAAGTATATGACGCTGCAAAATCAATCGCAGTATTGGCATCAACAATAACTATGGCATGATCGGCAAAATCTTCAGAAATAGAAACTTTCTTAAAATGTCCGGTCTATTTGAAAAAAAAAAATATCCAACACATTTTGGCATCCGCTTTCACTCTAGTCGGTTCCCTAACATGCTGGTGCAGGCCATATTCCTCCATGATGGCAACTAACTTGTTAGCAGCTGAGGTACTGTAGCCAGTTCTTGGGGTGACAGTGTTGGTTTCACGATCTATTTGGGGCAGGTTAAAGTCACCAAGAATCGGCACGTCAATAAAATTTATTTTTTTACCAATTGAGATCAAGGCTTTTTCATCCACATGCTTGCCATCCTTATCATCTTGATTACGATAGAAGGTGCCAGTGATGATAGAAAAAAAAAAACATCATAAAGGGCAACCCAAATTTTTAGTCATATAGTAAATCTTGTTTTTGACACTTACATATTAATCCTGCAGTAGGCCTATATGACCTTACATAAGAGTCTGTACGAAACATTTTGTGTAGACTCTTGTGCAAGGTCATATTCCAGGCCTTATGGGTTCTATCGCCGGACAACTGTTCAGTATTTGGTTCCGTAAAAAAAGTAATACATCATTTTTTTTCTTTGTAATTTGTTTCCGAAGATTTATCGTTCTATTCTATCCTATTCGACTATAATTTATGTATTGGGATCATGCCAAATGATTCATTTGTTGCTAAAATGACTTGATATAGCCAACTATAATGTTCACATTCTTTCTTATTTTTTAGTCTAGTGACATAAAGTCTCCGCGTTTCATATAAATTAATCTTAGAAAATGGCACATAAAATCTAACTGAATTTGATGTTACTCGACAAATGATTTTGCGCGATCACTAGATTCTTTACATATTTGTGAAACTTAGAGGGGGTGAGAGAGAGAGAAAGAGAGAAAGAGAAAGATAGCGGGAAAGAAGAGACATGTTTGCAGTGCCTAAATGTGATTATAACAGACACTACCGGCTTGGGTGTACCCACCAATCTTCAAACCATATAACCAACTTGTCATAGCTAAAGAGACTTAGAGCACTTATTCCTCGAAATAGATGATGAAATTCTACGTGGTAACGAGATAAAATTTTTAGACTCTTCATTTCTACCTTATATATTAGAAACTATCCTACAGTGGGTCTATGGTGGGAACTTAACGGTGGTAACATTTGGCGGCTTATCTGAAAAAAGGATGCAGTTTTACTTGAACATATATTACAGTAGTTATAAATCCTCAAAATCATACTCTTATGGTGAACGCGTGTCAGATGACAGGGTAACATAGGTCATAATCTTCCGTTAAAACTTGAGAATAGATCTCATGGGATGACACACATTGTGCTACGAAAGCAATAGATAAGGTTGTTTGGTACCAACATACTAAGGTTGTTATTAAATTTTGCAAGGAAGACTAGGGCCAGTCCAGGAAATTAACAGCATAGCATATTCTCGAAATTTAGCTGCAGCTGCATATAGCAAACGCCCTTAATAAACGGATATTTTATGACGTGATCGTTACCAATGTTGTAAAGGTGCCGCCTTTAACCTTTTTATATATAGTTACCTACCAGATAAACTGTCAGTTGATTTTGAAGGTGCGTTTGGATGTTATGAGCGTATGTTCGGTATCACGCTTCCAGAGACCACTGTGATATTATTTTCTGTCCGTTAATGGACTAAAGAGTAAATTGAGGCTACGCCACGTAATAGTCACACTACCCTACTTGAGGACCACCAGGTTTTTCAGAACGATTATAAAAATCTCAATTGTTTAGGTAAGTCAGGTTGGGGGGGGGGGGGCGAGGGAGTGAATCACGGAATGTCCCTTTAATTTTTTTGTTAATACTTGCTTGTCGGTCCGCATATTGATCAATCATCTGGGCAGTGATCATTGTGATTTCTGGTAATAGAGTCCTTCAGTAGCAAGAATAGTGCACTAAGAGAAAACAAAACGGGTCTGTAAAATGTGAAAATAAAAGAACATCTTAATCTGTAATTAAAAGCTGTTTGTAATAATTGCATTTGAATCAATTTTAATTTCTAAGTTCATTTGAGTCGGACTTTTCAAATTACTTAACTTTGACACCAATAGAACAAACCTCTATGCGCCCAATTTCGGTTTTTATTGAAACATATAATGTTTATATAGTTGTAAAGTATACCTCCTTAACTTTTGAAAAAACCCGTAAACTGCATTTGCTTTGAATCTAAATTTCATGTCACTAAAATCATTGTTTGTCACTTGTAACACGGAATCGGTAAAGACCTAACTTGGGGGCGCTTTAGGGTAATTCTTTTTTGCAGGCGGTGGCGGCCAACCGCATCATTATAGCACCTACTCACCAAAAATTCAGAAGAATTACAAGCAATACATTGCCAACCACAAACAATGTGGGTGCTTTGATGTGGGTCGGTCATGGATTCCCGTGACCCACATTTGACCTCGTCCTCGTTCGTTCTTCATAACAAAAAAATTCAGAATTAACTCCTCGCAGTGGAGTTGATTCTTCAACTCCAGCGGTTTTGGATAAGAAAATATTCCTTGACAACATATAAAAACTTCAATATTTTTTCGTCAAGATTATCGCTTTTACGCGGTGTTAAACCAATGGCGACGGGGTCCTGAAATGGATTTCTGGCCGCCCTCCCCCTGCTTTTTTGGACACTCTGTATGTTACTTACACTTCTCCTACTCCTACTGCTACTCCTTCTACTACCAATAACGCTAATAACACTGTTCCTCACTGGTACGCTGCGGACTACAACATCAACTTTCAAAGGATTATCCATAATTTTGGGGCGATTGTTGTGGCAATATCAACTTACCATTAAGCAGTTGTGTAATTTTCGTTCTCTAATAACTTAACACAATATTTTTTTAAATCGCACTTTATATAGAATTTAAAGTCATCCTCTTGAAAAAAATAAATTAACCGGTTAAGATATTCAAAACACACTAGCTTCAAAGTGGTAATTAAAATAAAATAAAAAATAATAATGCAAGTTAATTATTTAAAACTTGGAACAATTCTTTCCTGTCGGGAGCAATAAGCAATGAGATATTAATATCGCACAATAGTGATGAACCCATCATCCCAAATTTTCGTCAAATTCGACTTGGGATCCGGGAGAAGGGTCCACCGATTTTCTTACTATAACCTAACCAGTTAAGAGACAGGGTCAAGGTGTCACTTAGATGTACACATCCTGTATTAGCCTTGGGTCATTGTTTCCCTGTATGAAGTTAATATGAAAAAGCATATAGAAATAGGTTATTTTATTAAAAAAAAAAAAAAAAAAAAAAAAAAACACCCCACACATACACACACACAGACAACGCACACGCCGCCCAATCACCTCCCACACGGCCACACACAGCAGTTTTTTTGTTAACACCATTTTGTATTATATGATTACAAAAAATCCATATTTTAACAGATAAATGAAATAATAAACTGACGTCCACATTCGTCTCCATTCCGTAAAATTGATTGATTTTATTTTAATAACAATAACAACACCTAAATATCAATTTTTATAAACAGGAACATAACTGTTCCAACTGACAACGGGACCAATGGTGGATCAAGGGGGAAATACATCAGCCAATTAATTGTGTTGTTTTTGATGTATTTTCCCCTTTGGAATGTTGTGTCTATTGCGCTGCTTTTTTAATATAACACCTAAATAAAAAAGTTCAATATTGCAGCTTATGATACAGGTATAACATTCTTTAAAAGCATTAAAAGTTAAAAACGTAGTTAAAAATATATTGACTTGAAGTTTTAAGCACAAATAGTATTTGGGCTATTGATCAAACAAAGGACAATATATTGATAACCATGAAACATATAGAACAACTTATTAATGGACCCATTAAAATTAGTAGGTAAGAGCATTAGAACAAATATTATACGTCATCGATAAGAAAGTAATCATTTGTATTTAATATTTGTGTTTTGATTCTATCTATTAGAATCAAGCTCGCTGAATACTGTACTACCACACGGAATTTAATTGACTGAATAGGTTTATTATGTCCTTTCCAGGCATTCGTAGGTGTCGTTGGTGGTACAACGCCCGCACGCTTTGGGATAAAACTTGAGTAACAAACTGGATTTTCGCGTAAATACGTCTCTGATGCACGAAATCTCTATATACACGAGATCCGATTTGGGACACATTCCAACACCTAACTGGCAGCCATAGCTGGGGTGCATCCGCTTGGAATTCACCCAAATGTGCAATTAAGGTTGCTTTTGAATTAATACTTAATCAAGCGTGGTACAAACGTAACAAAAAATTTGGGTAGGTTTTGGGTTGGATGTCCCCCCCAGTAATGGCGGCTCAATTCTGACCATCATTTGGCTGGTCGGATTTGTCCATACTAAAACCTGCCGCACGGGAAAAACGATAATCTCATGTGTCAAACCCTTGGAAACAAATAAGCAAATATATTCCCTCCTCTAATAAAGCAAACATATTTTTTTGCAGAGGAATATTCGACTAGAAAAGTTATTGATTAGTATTGATAAGCCATTTTAAGTTTTTGTGGATTTTTTTCCCCTCTTTTCTCTTTCGTTTTGAGTTTCACAATTCCTTGAGCTGAGAAGTACAAGATACTGAACATTTTCGCGTATTGTGAGATATACATTGGTTTTTGAAATTTATACATTTTTTTTAAAATATTATAGACAGAGTGAATCAAAAATTGTGCATAAAAAAACACAAATTTTGAACCTGACCTGTGGTTTACCTACTCAACTGTTACGCAGTGATGATTTCCTAATTGCATATTTTTGACTTTTCTATGCTGAAAAAAGGACATATTTGGTGACGAAATGAGGTATATATGAAAGATTTGTACGGCTGATCCATATGTTTTGTCCCATATTCAGACAAATAAAGGAACAAAAACCCAGCTTTACTGTTAAATCCCCATTGGAATGGGTAAAAATGGATCAGCCGCGAAATATTTCATATCTACCTCATTTTTTTTTCACAAATTCCTTCATTTTTTCAGCATAGAAAGTCGAAAATATGCAGACATGATGACCCAACTGCGTCACAGTTGAGTAAACAGCTCAGGGTCAAATATTGTTTTTTTCATGCAAATTTTTTTTTATTCACTTATACTTTGTTTAAGTTTGCCAAATGTAATTTCATTAAAGGTCACACTTCCGGTAATTTTATTACATTTTTTGGTGAACGTAATCCTCCAATTCCTCAATGGCCAAAATGTAGTTAAACAAGTCTCAGCTCGCGAAGGTTGTGTGAGAGAAGACAATACGAACATGAACGTCGCAAATTAACCACTGACAAAAACGTGTTAGTGTTACTACAATATCCAAAGGAAAGGCTTTACATTTTCATTGTCTGTTTTATAAATATTATCTTGCCATTCCAACATTTTTCAGAGTCAAATTTTCCTATAAACGCAGATAGGCTTTGGAAATCAATCCTACCCAGGACATTTAAAGGGATTGGCAATTACTACTACTTGCATATTTATACACGCATCGTTAATTTTGGTGAGTGTCTGCGAATTTCCCCGGATGAAGACGATAACGAATATTTGGTTTTGCCAGGTTCCCTCAGTAATCTTGGTAAATATAAAGGCCATACTTCACTTCGGGGATATTCCCATTCAAGTTCTATAGAGGGAATCAAAACTTTATTATATCAAGGGAAGAATGGATTTAATGGATTGCCTGTCTTTTTGAAACATAATGATGTGAAAAAAAAGAGACAACCCTGCATTAAAATTAAATGGTGTTCAGACCTGGAAATACGTATAAGCTTGGTGGAAGGTGGTGATCATCTTGACTAAGCGACACTACTTAGTCTGTGGACTAATTTAGCCTAACTAGGGTGTTAGTAAATCGTTCTGGTTTTTGTAAACCTGACTACGCTTACCCATAATGACGTACTTTGTTCAACCAAGTAGTTGTAGCTGACGTGTTGTAGAGGGTTGCTGTTCAAACCGGGAAGTCCTTTACCTACGTAGGCCGCGTTATTCCGAAGGTTCGTAATCCGGACATTTGTTCTTTTTTCCGAGGTTTATTATTCCGAAGTTCGGTGATACGAAGGTTTTGTGATTATCCGAAGGTTTCGTGTATCGAGGTTCGTTGATCGAAAATGGAATAAGGTCAGTTAATATTTGTTTTTTCCGAAAATGAATAACCGAACAATCTTAATTTCGGCTATTATAGAACGAGCTTATTTTTTTTGATGCGAACATATGATTTAACAACCTTCGGATTAATAAATCTTCGAAAAAAAAAATGAATCTTCTTAGGATAACGAACCGTCTGGGCAATAACGAATTTTGGAATAAACGAACTTTCCAAATAGCGTTCCTTCGGATAAATGCGTAAACCGAGTGGAACGTATACGATTGGGTGATACGGTCGTCCCCCTGGAGTTTTGGACCTATTCCAATAAGTCGGAAAGGAAACATAACCTACCGGGAAAATGAGAAATTCAAATTGCACGTGCCGGCAGGACTATATACACGGCTGCCGGGTACGTAAAACCCGGGAGTATATACACTGCAACTTCGTTTTTCTGTCAATAAACATGTGTTTGGTCCTGATTGGCTCCAGAGTAGCCTTATAGGCGGAGCCAGGCACAAAAAAATCAAGCTTAAAAAGCCAAAATACGATTGAAAAATTATTCCATTTCAGTATAGCATTTCACCTAGCAAAAATGGAAATTTACTTATGTATGAAGAGTGTAGGAAAAAACAACCTTAAATTGTCGCAATGTTTGTTTGCGTCGCAATGTTTGTTGCGGGTCGCAATGTTTGTTTGCGTATAATAAGATGGCGTAGGATACTGTACATAACCTCATACATCAATGCGTATGGGTACGTGCTGCCTATCGTGACTACTCCCGACATGCCGACCATTTAGTTTTCCGCTTTCAATAACAAACAAATCCATAAAACTAAGTCTTTACATCATTTGGATAGTAAAACTTAGGTGAGTAGACAGTGCAATAATGTAAGGGTTTTTGTACAGTTTTCACAGAATAGACCAAATGGTAACGCCAATGTCAGAGGGCTTTTTAAAATAATTACAGGAGATTTTATGAAATCACAAACGGTTCACATGAGGCAAAGGCCCCCCACACTACTAATTCTTAGACCAAAGATGGGATCTGGTTTCCTATTTTAAAAGAGTTGCTAGCTGCATACTTACAACACGTTACTAAATAAAATATGGAAGGCCTAAATAAAAGAAAATTAATTAACAAAATAAAAATGTAAAAATAAAGGTTACAATAAATGAAAGAAAATTTTAAAATAAAACAAATGAAACCAAATAAAGACAATGCTAAATTAAAAACAATTAAAATAAGAACAAAAAAAAAAGATTGAAAGAAATACCAAAGGATAAACGAAATAAAAACGAAGGTAATATTAAAAAAATCAATAAAAAATGAATGATTTAAAAAATAAAAATACTAAATTAAAAACTAAATAAAAACCAAAAAAAAAATAGATTAAAAGGAAAAGAAAAAAAAAAAAAAAATAAAAAAATCATTGCAAAAGTACCGTAATAAAACGAACAAAACAAAAATACAAATTAAATAAAAAAACTACAAATATTTTAAAATATAAAAACATTTAATTAAAAATACATGCAAATATATTAATAAACATACTAAATAATTTTAAAAGCCAATAACAAAAATATATAAAAAAATAAAATGAATAATAACATAAACAATGGTAAATAATGAAAAATTACTACCCATATCAACCGAATTTTAAAAAGTCCGACCTCTAGCCTTATTATCCTATCTCTATGATGAAGACATCACATCACGGATGCCGGGTCATGTTCATTCATACACGGATGAGGGTCAGTGACATTCATACACCGGCCGCCGGGCAGCTTTCGCCGTTTATATACACGGCGACGTGTATATAGTATTTGCGAAACGTGCCACACCGGATTATTTGAAGGACACTCTGGTAATTAACTCCACTCGCCTGCCACTAAAATACAATTCATTCATGTATGGAAAACGCACTATGTTTAACATTGCTACTCAATAACGTGATTAACAGAGTCCCTGCGCCTCATTGAATTGTTTCACCTCCTGCAAGAATGGTACGGGGGTCACATATCCGATGAATCGAGTATAACACAAATGACAAGAGTTCTCCCTTTTAATGATGTTGATATTGTAATATGATTACTATGCAAGGCATCAGGTCCTAAATAAGCAACTTTAACATTAAAACACACATTTATTTTTCAGTTACTCTTTAAGGGACAGGAAATCTTGTAGGATTTTTGGTATAGATGATAGCCTGCGCATGGAACACCAAGCTACAGTGATCATAATTGCCTTTTGAAGGGAACTTCTTTTGTGTGCTACGGCGGAACACTTTTTTAGTAATAGACGCTATACGTGCTGTACAAAAGTTAATTTGTTATCACACCTGAGAAACCAAGTCTTATCAAGCCGAAAACATTTCACAAGAGGAAGCAGAAAATAGAAAACGATCAAACACTACTATAGACTTACTTTCATGGATTCACCGAAGTTGCATATGAATTTTTTGATGGAATTATTGATTTATGGTCGACTGAAATGCATTATGGTGCGTACATCAATGATAGACCGATATAGATAAATTTATATATTGTTATGGTATATAAACATCACTTACCATGCCTTCTGGCAAACTGGAAACTTCGAACATAAAAAATACAACAATCCTGTTAATATGAAATATATGCAGCCATGCGCATCCAAATATTAAAAAAACTGACAGGTAAAACAATAAATTTTACGGGGGGGAAAAAAAACATGTTATATGAAGTTATTAGATAAGTCCCCAATCAAATAATGTTATGCTTAAGGATACGCCAACCCAATAACTACATCTAATCAATCAGTTAAAATTTGCTCCGATCGAACCATTCATCACCTATGAGACTCTTAGATGAATTTGCTCTAAGTTTAGATATCACTTTTATGACTGTGCCTGTGTATGAATTGATCATCATTATTTTTGTATGGTTTGCATGCTTGAATGACAACTCAACTGTTAGAGTAAATAATTCGAGGAACCAACATTGGTTAAAAATATAAAAAATTGTAATTAAACAAAAAACATATCCACTGGAATGAGTTGTGTCTATGTACAGACAGTTTTGGATCTCACCATTTTTATATTACATCGTTGCGTTCAACAGATTCATGCGAGATCACCAGACAAAGGATGGTGAAAAATCAAAAATATAATCTGAATCTAAAAGCAAACATGCGATTATTCCGCTGAGTAAGAAGACAATACCATAACTTCTCCTCACATGACCTAACCAACTTAAGTTTTGACGATTTGGGAATGCATATCGTGCAGCGATTTAACTCAAATATGGGCTGTGATTTTCAATCTCAATGGATTATCTGCAAATTAGTAATGCTAAAATGTTTTAAAATTTTCTACAGGCAGTAATAATTGATAAGTTAAATAACCGGACTATGTAAGGGTTTTTTAACATACAGTTTTGATCAAAACCCGGCGGTAAAGCATTGAACAAAATTTAGAGTCTCCAGAAATAGCAATTGTAGATCCTCATCCAACAACGAGGACTCCGACGACGATGCTCAAGAGGCGAATGTCCTTGAATATAACAATTCCATTGAACTTGAAAATTGAGAATTTGCATTATACGAACTGTCATATTAATGCTATCGATGAAAAATGGAATTTGTGTAAGCAAGGAATGAAAGATTCAGACAAAAACATATTGAAATCAATACCAATGTTCATGATAGCATTTAAGATAGATCTTTGTTTCAGCTGCAGTAACGAGACCTACAGCTAGGACAGAAAATTATTACCGCGTCAAAAGTGACTCCCCGGTCAAAGGATCCATCGGAACCACCTTAGGTAATTACTGATAACCGAAAATAGTGAATATACCATGCCATGTGACTTCCCAGGAAACACAAAAAGTATTTAAAACGTTTCGACTTGGTTTGAATAATGGTTGCGTTTGAAACGTAAACAATCCGGTTACGAGTTGTGGGAAATATTTGCTGAACGTACAGAAAGGTTTTTGTTCAACGTTTACCTACTTAATATTCAAACGTTTATAATACGGTATTAAAAACGCTTCCCCGACTCTATTTGAGTATTTTTTCAATGTTAAATTATCGCGCAGGTAATCACCAACCGCGCCGCCCGCAGTGCAGCTGCAGTCGTTATTGTCATCGTCGTTGCCATCGTTGTCCAGCCAAAGTTTAGTAATTTTCGTAAAAGCAACAACACAAGTCTCATTGTATAGGCATGCAGTAGAAACGGTACAGATTTATGAAACCCAGATCACAAATATGAGGATATTTATTATGACGGTCGTATTCCGTCACGTGACGAAATGGCATAACGGAAAACAAGCTCAGCATTGTAGAATTTGAAGTTCGCATCGCAAGTACACGCGTACGTGGCTTTCATTTCGGTTTTCAATTTCGATCCTGTTTCTGGAAAGTTGGATATTATACCTTTATAGCCAACAGGTAAGTACACATTTTTAAATCAGGATTTTACAGAATTAATTTCACCCGAACATAGCCTGAGGCCCTGTATCCCAACAGAAAACACCGACTGCAATGACGTACACCGTCGTACTTGTACATGGTCCAATTGTCAGTAATGGTTACCTGGTCGTGGTTCTAACCCGGTGTGACTATGATAGCTCTTTTTTAAAAATTTAAATTTAGAGTTTTTTCGTTCCAGATAAAACTTTTGATGCAATAGGCTATGTAGAGTTAAAAAAAAATAATAAAAATTAATAATCACAATGTTGTACTCTTACATTCTTTTGATTTAGACAGTGGATCATACTGCAACTTTTCTTTCAGAGTAAATTCGGACGCATTTGTAATCCTTCGTTAATCTTCGATATATTTGGAAAGAACGATATTACCCGGCTTCCATGGCTAAATGAATAATAGCTTAGGATTCAGTTGAGATAACTCAAAATGTTGCATTGTAGAGGAGTAAACAAAATATAACTATTGAAATAGAAATCTGAGTACATATCCAACCAGAAATTATAAATTAAAATAGATAAAGTACAAACTCAAACGGTTTGAGTTATATTTCTAAAATTTGCCCCACCAAATTGAAGTTAACGAGGCACAACAAAACGGTAGGGCCTACTATACTATTAGCAGATTGAAAACTGTGAGAATTTTGCCAAACGGTTCTTGGCTTTTAATGTGAATTTTAATGGCTTATCACACATAACCTTTAGAGCCACAGTATAAAGAATAATGCTCCAAATCGGTTGTTTTGTTATTAAATGTAATGAGTTAATGATTCGGTACCAGAACACTTTTCTGTGAAAAAAACTTGTGTAGTTTTGTTAACGAGAGACCACGCACATTGAAAAATAGTGCGCCCTCAAGATTTTTCAAATCGAATTTTTGCATGGCTGTAAGGCTTTTATATACAAAAGCCCTCACCCGACAGATAAGACCAACTCAGCTTTCATTATGGAAAACAGAACGATTTATCATTAGCGTCGCCGGCGACGATAAATTAGCAGGCCGACGAAAATGGCGTTTAACACAAAGAACACGCAGTTTTTCACGCTATGCACACTGTTTGCTCGGTCTATACCTTTGTGGTTTTTAATACAGTGAGTACAGTCAAAAATATTCATGTCGTATACACATTGTTGAGTAAATTATGGAAAACTTAAAAGTTGGCCACAAATTACCTGGATGTCTTTATCCTCTATCAATGCCCCTATCTGTTAGGGTATGTATTTTTATGTGTTGAAAATAGATCCTGTTCTTCCACTGGCCTAGACGTCATTTGAGAGCAAATTGAAGAAATTGTCATATTTGTGAAATTGTGCCAGTGCCGCTTTATGTTGGTATTACGGAGGACGGTGATACTTCTGATAATTTGTGATATTGGATCGTATTTTCAAAAATCGGTGGTGATAATTGATCTGATGATCCTAAGAGATCTTGCACATTAAAATCAATTACCTTGATTCAGACGCATCACGGATAAAAATGTTAGAATTAATGGCGTAATACATTTTATATAATAGTCCATATGCTGCATGTAGAAATTAAGGTGGTCAAAAGCACTGCTGGAACCAAACAAATTGAACTATGTTGAGACATCAGTTGATAAAATTTCATTAAACAATCGATGCAAGGATCTATTTATGAGGTATATAATAAAAACTATGACTGCAAACGGTAATACTCTAAAGTGCGTATTTGTCATAAAAGGGCGATTTGTAATTAGAATCGAGGTTTCAAGGTGGAGCTGGAAACCGTCAAATTCCTGTCCGCCACTATAAACTTACTCGGCGGTTCCCGGGTTTCGCGATGACCTGGATTGAATGACCCCTGATGACCTTCGATCAACAATCGATCCCACCAAGTCATGTCCATACACCAACGTGTACTCTATTTGGACCTCGCTTGACCTTGATGACCCATAATGACCTTTGATCCATAACCATTGCAAACTTGGTCTTTGGACGGTCAAGATGCACCACCACCAAGCTTCAGGAACGTGCGACGCTCGGTCGCGGAGAAAATAGAGCGGTCAGACAGCAGACAGAAACATGACAGATCACCGGTAGTAATATGAGTTTCACCATACAAAAAATGACCTCTAATTTGACTTGGGTAACAATGGAAAATGGATGAGCGTCGACACGTACATGGCGGTATCTCTCCGGCTATATTCGTATTGGAAGGCCGCTTTCAGCAGACGTTGGTTATTATCGGGATCTCCGATATTATTATTCCAATAAAAATGCTCTTTTTCGACACATTGGACATTTTCGCGCTTGACACACGCAGGTGTATGGGTTTACTAGCGATTACCATGTAAACTCTGCAAAAAATCTATTTTTTTTAAATTGGGTGGCGCTCTTAAAACGCGCTATATTGCTTTGTCTACTAAATCATGGAGTCTTTCGCCCTTAGTACTCATGTATAACCGGGTAATTCTGCTGTGTACGACTACGGCGTGTACGACTACGTTACATTGTTATCGAATGTGATGCACACCCTAACCCAACCAACACCCACACCAATTTACAACTTGAGTTTGTTGACCGATTGTTGATTAAAAGTGTTTTTATACCTATCTCATAACATATCAATTTGGAGCCTATCAGGCCACTCTCCCGAATTAAAAAAAAAATACTTTCAATTTGGTGAATGTGCCTCAAGATGTTAATAAGCAATCGGAAATATAGTATATGTTGGTGTTATCGAATTACCCATGTTAATATTTGCTTGCACCTCGTCGACGTGGGCCCATAGTAAACAAGGGCATCGTTTTGATTCGAAAGTTTACGAACATCAATTGTGGGTGGCAAATTCCTACTCAATTTCGATCATGTTCCTGGAAAGTTGGATAAAAGTATACCTTTATAGCCAAACAGGCTTGATTCCTTTCACAATAATAATGATAAAGTTTCGTAGCCCTCTGTAATGACAAAGAAAATAGAGACGTCCAATCAAAATCAATCTTTGCAGACTGTATTTCATTGTACTGTACACGTTAATATGCGACAGATACAATTTTATCATCCATTATATCGTCTTCTATTTTTTGCGCTGCGACGCAAGCTCCTACAAATCGCCCGAAAACTCTGTTAGTTAGTGTGTTCTTTACGTTCGTCGTCGTGTTTTTACGGTAACATTAAAAGATGTATAACTTTGCGCTCAGTAATCTGTCCCGGTAGTTTATTTCCAATTGGCACGGCACGCTTATTTCGCTGATACCAATACAACAAAACGAGCGAGTTGGTAGGTCCAATAGGTACCTTATACACTCTGTATATAAGGTACCAGAGACTTGCATGACTTCCACTGTACGTGAAATTGACAACTTATCTTGTTCAATTGTGCTCTATTTTTTTCAATTCTTCTTAACTTACTGTTCCCCACAAGCTCAGCTCACCTTCAAGCATAATATGATGGTGTCGGCTGCTTTACGATCTTAATTGAAGGAAATCTCATGATTATTAAAACAAAAGGAAGCTTGTATTTAAAAAGAAGTTGAGGTCAAAAACACCAGAGCATTATGGTCAAACAGGGAAAAGTCAACGAGGTTGACCAATGGCATGTCGTCTTTACTGCTCCTTTTCCTTACCAAGTAGCTATGGAATACGAAAGTTCACCGCATTCCAAAGAAATTTAGGGTTATGCCTGTAGAAAATAACCTTATATGGAGTTGTGATGCTGTCGTGCACAAATGAAGACCGTAATGAACTTCGCGTGCAAAACCTTCGACTATGTAATAGCGCCGCCCATTGAAGTTACGTCCGACCTTTAAGGGGAGAGGCACGTAACCTTTATAATGTTATATCTTATCTTCAAAGGCTCCTAATTCCGTTATTTACATTTCAGATGGAGTTGTTAGTATCAAATATTAGCTCACTTATGTTTTTTTTTCTTTTGTTTGTGTTTTATTTTCATAAATCGAGGTTAGATTTTTCGCTAACACTCATATACTTCTTCTCTGAGCCAACACATCATGCAGTTTGGTGGAATTTCGAATTTTTGTAAACATATTAAGAGGTTCATGCTGCAGCTTTCTGGTCATATGACCAATTTTTACGTTCTCTGCCATATATCTACTAAAAACACGCTGGCGGGGCATTGTTATCAACAGGGATTGTCCCCGCCAGTTGTCCCGAATTATTTAATTAGGTATCGCGCCTTCCTTAACGGTCCCGAGCCCACAATTTGGTTTCGAATGTCATCTCCAGAAAATGAATCCTCCTCGAAATGAACTTCAGCCGGGGTTGGTCATGGTTGTGTCCAGGTAACTGGCAATCATTGTTGATAATCGCGATTGCAATGATTTATTTCTCAGATATATGTTAAATCATAAGTTGCACTAGTTGAAAAAGATGAACAAAAACACCACACCCAACAAAATAAATTAAAATGATCTTTTATGCTCATTTTGTTTTTGTTTTTTTGGTGTTTTTTTTTTCTCTTTTTTTTTTTTTATAGAGATTTCTGTTCAATATGAAATCGCAAGCAGCAACACAAACAGTTGCTACACACATTGGCCATCATATTACTAAATTAAGACCAGGCCGTCGGCCGCGGTGAACCAGTTGACCTCATGTGACCTGCCAATTGACAGTATTCATTAAAATGGAGGGCCGTTACGTTGGTAATTATTTCTCATGCAATTTCTCATTTTTACGTGCTTTAGGACATAACACAAAAGATGATTCCAGGTAAGCTTCGTAAACCGCTGAACAAATTTGGAATAATTAGCATTCACAATTTTACAGCCAATGTCATGGAAATCACCTGTCAATGCCAGAGTTTGTGACTCTATAGAGAAAGAGTATAGAAAGAGTCACTGTGAGGACTAGGGAGTTGGTGGACGCTGTTTCGGACCTACCAAGCTATATGGAAAAATTGATATATTTTTCTTTGCAACGGTAAACTTTCTGAACAAAAACACAGTACCGACGATGTTATTGGAAGTCTAAAGATCATTTTAGAACTGAGGGTGGCCAGGCGAAATCGCCAAAAAGTGCTTTTTGCCTTGCTGCTTATGTTTAAGTATCTGGACGGAAACCAACCATTTCATCCCCGAGACATTTCCTTCCCGCGACGATTCATCCCCGAGACATTCTCCCCGTGACGATTCATTCGTCAGTTTTGTGCTTGACAAACTAATTCTAGTCATGGACGAGTCTAGAAGAGTTTTAATTAGTCAATTAATTTGTCATTTGACAAATTAAAATTCGTAGTCATTAATAAGTCATTTTAAAGTGTAAATTAGAGGTAATAAAAATATGTTGTAATCATGAAAAACTGCTTAAAATATGGGAAGGTTATCTTGCAGCATAGCACAACATGTTTCAAGCATTGAAGTACATTTTATGAATGATAAAACAAGTGATTTAAATGACCATTTTTAATTAGTAAAAATAAGACACAGTTTTGACTAATTAATATCCAGTGAATGTACAGATTAGCATCTTGCGAAATGCATCAACATGGATAAAAAATGATAGTTTCTAATTACCTTTCATGAAGAAAAAAGGAAAGAGGCTTATAGATAATTGTGTTGATAAACAAAAAACCAAGGGGAAAACGATACGATATCAGTGTACACAGAAGTAGCAGAAAGAAAATAGAAATTACAAAAATCAGAATAAAATTGAAAGTAATGTTTCCATGGGTTCCGAATTGGCATGGGACCGAATGGAAGGATGTGAGGCAGAATTTGACACAAGATTTACTGGACAAAATGTACGTGTGTTTCCATTGGGACGAATTGGACATAGGACCGATTGACGTGGACCGGGGGGGGGGGTAGGACATGCCAACATAACAGCAACAGCAAAATTTAAAACGTCAACTTCCGGGTGCTATTCTGTTTCAAAAGACTTACGGTGGAGGGCGCTAGTAGCATATCGAACAGTTACACACAGGGACTGGACTAAAGACTAGGTCTAGTCACGAATATTTAAATCTCAATGACCGTTATTGGAAATTACACTGATTTTGCCGTGGGGTTGATCCACTAACCCCGAAGGATTTGAAGTCCGTATTTTCTTAATTTATCATGATATTACTAAGATCTTTGAACAAAGGTTTAAGAGATGATTTTTAATGTCACGGCCGAGATTGCCATAGTAATTGCACGTAGAAGTTCCCAAATTACCGTTTTGAACTCACCATGCCCAAATGGAAAAGATAGTGTCTACCCCCCCCCGGTGGGACCGAAATGACCATCCTGAGACCGAACTGGGACCGAACTGGTTTTGGGAACGAATCGACCTGGCCCCGTTACGGTAGATAGATCTACAAAGAGACAGGGTCGGAATTTTGCACGGCGATCGGCGGCAAAAGCCGGGTGAAAGAATCTTTACAATTGTTAAAAATCGAAGTAATAGCGAGTAACTAATAAAAACAAACGTTGCAGATTACAGTTGTCTGTCTTGGATTTGTATCAATGAGATAAGAGGGGGAGAGTGGCCGATCGAACCGCGCTCGACTTGCGGACATCCCGCATATGCCTACTTTTAGGTACCACCGACAGTTTGCTAGATTCAATACATTTATTTTAACCTAATTTCGCTGGTTTAATCACTTGGTTACATTTAAAAAACTGAAAACAATCAATTTAATTTAGGGGATGAAATGTCAGGGGATGAAGGTCGTGGTGGAATGAAATGTACAGGAACTTCGGTGACAGTGTTTCTTGGCCTCAAATGGAATTCCCGTGTATTGTATTGCAACAACTAAAAAACTCTAGAGGTTATGTCTGCACCTTTTTTTGTTTGTTAATCCAGCCATGTGTTGAGTTGTGTGTAGTGAATATGAAATTACTTGTATGAGAGTTTCTTTAATTGACAGATTCGAATTCGTTTGTATTTTTTTTAGAACACAGATCAGTACAAGATTACTAGTATTAGTTTAACGAAATAACGCCAAGTGACCTCTGGCGTGAAGGGTCTGATCACGGTCAACAATACCGAATAGTCTAGGCGAGGGGTGAAAAATAATGTTCACATCGATGATAAAGCATGAAACTTGGCACAAATGATCAAAACACTCTAAACTTTTCAGGGGGGAGCCAAAATTAACTATCTATAGTATAGCAACGGTTGCTAGGCAACATATGTTCATTAGCAACCGGTACATTGGATGACTATGGACCAATGATATTCCAATGACTAACATGGTATTTTAGTGTCTACAAGTTCAAATTTCATATAAAATATTTGAAGGCACTTGACAACACAACACAAGACCAAATTGCAGTTTCTAGGCAACATTGAAATGCCGATTATATCCCAGTCATTACAAACTATTATTATAAATATATTTTTCTGATAATATTCACTCTGACCACAATTTCAGCTCTAAAACATTCTGTTCCATGTTTGTGTCATCTGCTGAGGCAAGTCCCTCTTGCTTTGCCTATTTGTTTGGCAATAACAATGAGTAATGAATGAATGCTCCTATTTAATTATATATCCTCATATCCATGACTTATGTTTATTTAGGTACAGTTTGTATAGTTTTTTCTACTTGGTGGTGGAAGATGTGTTAATGGTCAACTAGCCTAATCTACACCCTAGCCCGCATACTTCACCAAATAACCCTCCCCAGCATAAACTAACCTAATACTACCCCTGCAATGCTTCAAAATGGCAAGACCGTTCACGTCAGCTTTCCAGGCCGACTGGCTTCTAAATGTGTCCTTTGGCAGCTAACACAAAAGAACGTTTGACACTCCCACTGATAGTAGTAGTAATCCAAAGTTTAGTGTTGTCCCTACTGCGAACGTCGCGGGTGCTCATAGTTACGTCATCCCTCACACAATCGCGCTTACCCCCCAATTTGCCCGATTCAGCGCATTCCTCAACTCAAGTGGCGTAGCCAGAGGGGGGGGGGGGCAGGGGGGCCGAGGCCTCCAATATTGATTTCGTCCTTTGGATGAGCCCGTCGGTTCACTTGACAAATTCAGGTCATGGCACTTGCAGGACGGATTGTCGGCAAAGTATAGGTTAAAAGTTTCAATGGACAGCGTGCGACAGGTAAATTTTTACAACATCGTACAAAAATTAGCCTCAGAAGACATTTAAAGCAATAAAACCCAAACCTTTTTCAGGGGGGCTTCGCCCTCTCGATCGAACCCCCCCGGGGCTTCGCCCCTGGACCCCAACAGGGGCCCTAAGGCAGGCCCTGGACCCTACCCATTTTCTGTCAGTTAAGATGCGACACTGGCCCCCAATAGACAATCCTAGCTACGCCACTGCTCAACCCACACTCCGCCTCTCCCTCCACTTGCTTCTTTCATGCCTTCTTTGGTCGTCCCCCTCCTCGAACTAACTTACCCAACCCTGAACTCAAGGGTGCTTCTTAAAACATGCTCACCATCTCCAGCTCTCAGCCCATGCCCATACTAATGCACACCATTCGCCTTCATACACCAATCCTCCCACCATTCCACCACCCAACCAGCTTCTTCCAACAAACTGCATCACGTCTTGCAGGCTTCTTCTAGCCGTCAACTTGCACACCACACAGTCGCTCTCGCCATCCTCAAAGCCCATGTCTCACTCCCGTAGAGCATCAACACCGATCCTCCACACTCCTATGCACCATTCCTTTCATCTTCAAGGAATCTTTTTTTTCCCGTGTTGCAAAACTCTCCACATTCCCTAGACTTCACCCCCCCAAAACCGTACCTCTAATCTGCCATAGCGCCCTCGCATCCACCATTTAACATTTACCACAGAGGTATATATTGAGTCATCACACAATGCACAAGTTTTGAACTTTTCATTCACCTCAATAGGGTCATGTGATTCAACAAAATCCTATTCTTAACACACAAAAACCATGACTTTTACGCTCATTTTAGCATACAAAGCGTTTCGTCGGCTGAATGCAAGACCAACGTAAGTGACATTTTTGTCGAAATTGAGGTTTTGGTAAATTTGGAAAGAGGAGGTATTCGCGCATATTTTAAAGTATGTGTGAAGATATGTAAGTGATTAAAAAAGTTTTAATTAGAAAAAGAAGAAAACGTATGTGCAATTCGCTTTTTCCGCTTAATGCAAGACCAACGTAAGTGGCACTTACGTTGGTCTTGCATTGAGCAATTTTGCCCCTTTTCAGTGCAAGACCAACGTAAGTGGCACTTACGTTGGTCTTGCATTAAGCATTTTGCACATTTTCAGTGCAAGACCAACGTAAGTGGCACTTACGTTGGTCTTGCATTAAACATTTTCTCAGTGCAAGACCAACGTAAGTGGCACTTATGTTGGTCTTGCACTAACTAGAAAATACTGATTTCACTTACGTTCTCTTCTTTTGTAAATAAATAATTAATTACGTTTGTCAAGTGGAAATTATTTCATTTATATCATACAAATACATTTCCTATTGTAATACCTGCTATAATTATGGACACACCACCTATAGAATCCAATAGAAACACAAAAATGTTCTTCCTGCAAAATTAGTCAAACTGCACTTACGTTGGTCTTGCATTCAGCCGACGGTTTGTACTTAAGGATTTTTTAGCCTGATCATGAACTGTTCTGTGGTTCTTAAACTTTTGGAACACTTTTTATAAGTACTGACATGTGTTTAGTAATGCATTATGAGATTGATTCAAAACACCATATCCCCCAGGTACGAGAACTCCTTCACCAATTCCACTTCATCACAACTTTTCCACCTGTTCCACCATCCCTCCAGCTCTTTCTTCATTTATCTTCTGCACTCAAAATCCCTAGCCAAGCTTGGGGTCACCCTCTTCATCTCTGTACTCTCCCATTAATCCATTTCCCACATCATCACTAAATTTCGTCGCCCGCCATCACATACTGCTGCGTATTTTCACATTTTTGAGGTTTTTGCGAAATTCCGTCCGCCTACTTCCTAATTTCATCGAGTTCTTGCCATCCACAAAGTGTTTCAAAATGTGAGTATGCCTAATGTAATTAGTTTTAATTACAGATTTTTTTTTTTGTCATTTTCAATCAAAGCATCATATCCGTATTCACATCTGTCGTATTTTAAATCTCCATTCCTTACACTGTTTGATATAGCGTCGTATTTTGGGTGCCGACCCAAATACCTATTTCACATACAGACCTCTTTTGACGTATTTCCATCGTTATGTCTCAAAAGCTTTTCAACAGGTGATCTATTTGACGTACATTGAAAAACAACGGTGAAATATGCGTCGTATTTTGCAATGTACATTATTTGTGATTTTCACATACAGACGATAATTTGTAGCCTAATTAAATATATACTTGGCAGTATTAGTTGGATTTAGGTTTTATATTGGACCTTAAAATTTTTTATGTCAAACAGTATAGTGGTAGATGTTTCTTTTATGGCTTCGTCTGCCGATAGCCATGAAATGTCGCGGTAGATTTTTGAATTGGCGATTTTTTCCGCGGAAAACGTGTTTTGTATAGTACGACCGTATGTGATGTGGGCGAAACAATATTTGCTTTTAATTTACCTCGACTGCATTTGGTCGGGCCCTTAATCACTGACACGTCCCCTTCCCCCACTCCACTCACCATCAACAGTGTCTTCCCAAAATTAACCTTCAGACCCTTCTCTCAAAGCCTTCTTCCATTTCTTAAACATTTCCTTCAGTCCTAATTGTCGCACTCGTCAAAACCAAATCATCAGCATACAGCACCTCGCTCATCAAACCGTCTCTTGCACTCTCCGTAACCACATCAATTACAAAATTGCAAATATCAGTGGCGACAGTTCAGAACCTTCATGCATACCCACCATTGCCTCAAACTCCTCAGACAACTCAGACCCCATTCTAACTTTTGTCTTTGCTGCTTCATACAAACTCATCACTGCTCTAACCATTGCCTCTGGTATCTCTCTTCCTCAATGCCCACTCCACCTTTCCCCCAGTCAGGTATGGGAGAATACCTCCATCACCCTCTAACAGCAAATGCCTGCGGCTTTTTGTTGTGCCAAACGGGAAACCAACAGAATTACCTCCATGAATTCTCCAGAGTTCGAGTAGATTTCCGCGTGTCATAATGGGCACATGAAGTACTACATGAATGATGAACTCCGGGAATCAGAGCTTTCTAGTCGAATTAATGGCAGGAGACCGTAGTTGCTATTGAAACAATATCACACAGAGAATGCTCATCAACCGTTACCACAAACACGGGATGGTCAATAAGAGGCCGCCCTTAAGACATTGCTTACGAGGCTGATATCCTAATTGAGGAAGACACAGATGAAGACAAAGTTGTTCAGGCTTGCTGTCTTACAAGCTGTATATACAGAGAGGCTGGATTAGCTTCTTGATGTTACTTCAAGCGTAAATAATACGTACCTTAAAGACCGGATACGCATGCATCTCCCAGGAATGAGATCTTATAAGGAAAAGGAGATGTTTTCCATGCATATGAGGATGACATAGGCATCTGGTCCTGTGACAAGGAATATGAGACTGATGAAGATGAGGCAAGTGTCATGATGACCCAATTGGGGGCTGACAATACTATTTGCACAAAGTTGTCCATTCTCAGGTTTGACTGCTGACCCGAGCAGTCAACATGGTCAAGTGGACTCCTTGCCGATGATGCCGCATCGCTTTGTCACTAGTCGGCATGATCGTCAATGGGTCAAATATTACAGATCAAGCCAGCAGCGCATGCCTTAGCCAACAGTCCCACCATTACTCAGCTACTTGTTTCAACGCATTAAAATGCCCGTGAGTATGGGAAAGTACCTCAAGTACCCCAAAGACTACTGGGACTTAAGGTCCTTGCCTTATCAGGAACGGCAGTTGGTTGATAGCCTTTTTGCTCTTTGTGTGTTTCAACCTCAATGACTTACATGGATATAATTACTTTATTATGAAATAATGCATTCGAATATATTACAAGATTGCTACAGTGTTTCCCTCCCGAAGGTCAATTTGTCATGTGCAGCGGCATACAATATTGACCACAATCCAAGCCCAGCTACATTCACTGGTTCCCTTTCATTGACAAGTTTGCCCTTTTCTAGCATGTTTACCTCTGAGGAGAGCAACTCCGCTGATGATACCGACCGTGGTGTTAGTGTGGTTTCGCCCATCTATAAGCACCTTTGAAAAGACAAGGAAAAGTTAAGGAGCTTGCCGAGCGCTTAACAATGAATAAGCCCTACACTCTGCCATCAAACCATGCGTTTGCAGTCCCAAAGATAGCGTACTTTTACGTATACGTACAAGTACGTACATACGTCATATTCGCCCAATTGCAAGCAACTTTTTAAAGAAATACATTAGGTTTTAACATTGCACCCCAGGACAGTTTATTGTTGACAGTTCTGAAGCTGTACTCTTCACTACATATAGTTGTAAAGCTAATTGGCCATGGATCAAAGGAAAATTGTTCATTTTATTACACCGTCGCAGAAGTAACCATTTTTCCACTATAAATAATAATAAATTTTTAGATTTTTTTACATTGTCTTTTAAAGGGGGGATAGCCCGATTTAAATGAATAAAATGCCATATCAATTTCTTTTTCTGAATATCAGTGATCAAGGGACATACACTATGCTACATAATGGCATTATTGACAATAATCCACTGTGTATTCAGCGGACAAAGGGCCTATATTCCCCTTGTTTATTGGGAACTGCAGAGCCTTTGTTACTGTTCATGCGGTGGATAGATGTCAGTGTTTAGACGTTATCCCCGCCCAGTTTTGGGTAGACCTTTTCTCATAGAAGTCTCAAAGTACGCAAATGAACATTGCCTTTTGATTCCGTCATGCACTGTATATGATGTTGTGCGGTAGCACAGACGGATAAATGGCAACTTTTTGTATACTTGGGACTGTCTATATGAAACGTCTATCCTTTGATTGAGCTGCCCTCGTTCGCGATAAAAAGAAACTTTGAGGTTCTACTGTGGAGTTCTAATTTGTACTGTAATATTTCAATTTGCATCATTTATGTTGAAAAAAAAACTAATGTGCACAAAACTCACGGTGGATATGGTTGCCTTTGGTAAGTCTGTGACCTAACATTTTTTGTGGCATAAAAAGACCCTAACTTTTGGCGGACCTCCTTTCTATTCAATATACCCCTAGCTATTTAGAAAAATACAAAAGAAGGGGGTCTAGCTAGCGACCTATGCTAACAACACGGTAAATTCAAAAAAATAGGGTTACGCGACAATTACTGTACTGATTTTTTGTTTCTGCACAAGAGTGTTAGGTTCACTGTCTGCCAACACTTCTTTCATGATTGTTCATCTTTGTTTCCTTTTTTTCGAAAAATGATGAAATATATGGTCAAAGTTTATTGAAGCACAGTAAATCTAAGGTTTCATTTATTCGTGAAAGAGGACGAGAGTCGATGGGACATGTCCTTCTATGTTCTGTTGTTTTGTAGTCGTCCTCTGGGGGGTAAGGGAAAACCAAGTGTAAAATTCATAATAATTATTACGATCACATAACTGTCCGTTCCCGCACATAAAACTGCAACATTTTCGTAAATTATATAAAATGTCACATCACTTTTCATTTCTCCAATAGCAGTGCTAGTGGATACACAGAGACTTCAGCAAACTATGGAGTTAAAGATATTCATCACCGGCCCGGTATGCGCTGTAGAAAAACACTTCAAATTCCCTTTCACTGGGAGTGCAGAGCCCAATTGTTAATTGTCGTCAGCGAAGAGATTTCAGCTTTTACGCTCTCCAATTTAGAGTGCGTACTTTTCAGGACAAAATACTTACCTCATTCACGAATAAATAACTATTGAGCTTCTATAGTTCTTGTTCAATTACCTTTGGTGCCATGTTTTTTCATTTATTCGAAAAGGAAGAACATGACAAAAATCAGAAAAGAATGTTGCGGGCAACTTTGACCTACAACTTTGTGCAGAATTAAGATCCGTAACTTATTGCTTAACTTCATTCTATTCAATTTAACCGCGTTATTCAAGAAGAAAATTTAATGTCAACGACCTATATTTAATTACACTGGGTTAGTTATTGTGAAGAGGACGGGTATTTGTCACTCAACCCGAATCGTGGAGTTGGTAACACCTGGCTATAACTATGGCCCTACATACCGGCCCATTGTTATATCTTTAGCTCATGGTTTCTGAAGTCTAACATATCCATGGTCTCTGATATGGGAAAAAAATTTGAGGGGACATTATTATATCTTTTTAGAAAATTGCCAGTTTTATGTGCGGGAACGAGACAGTTATGTTATCGTATATTTATTATGAAATTTCACTCGTTTTTCCTTACCCCCCAGAATGGGGAACTACAGAATTTGTTATACAGTTTGGTTATTTGGTCCACTTCCCATGGTCTAGAGTATCTTGTGCGTTGCGTGCATGAAACAAAAATCGATCAATCTAAGTCGGTGATAGCACTGAAACCTTCTATCTGGAAGTACAGAGCCATTGTTTATTTCCAATACAGTTGAAAAGTAATTTTGTGCTTTATCCTCTGCATACCGAGCGGATGTACTGGATAACAGTGCTATTATTTCTCGCGTCATGCTGCATGATTATATCTACTGGTCACTGATATTTAGGAACGAATTGTGATGACATTTATCATTTTCCAATCAAATGTGCAACTTTTGCCACTTGACATAACCCAGAGTATTGACGTATAATTAGACCTTATTAAATGCGCAGATCAGTTACTGTTAGAGATGCGTAGTCAAAGTCCTTATGTAAGCATCTTCTCTCTTTTATCCCAATTGGAGTATAAGGCAACAAATGTATGTGTCGGATTTTTGATATCGTTTTTCAAATAAAAGTATTCATTAATTAATAAAATTGATATGACGTCATCATTGAGATTTTTTTCAATAATAAATTTCGACCCATGAAATCAATTTTGACACATAGATTTTGGTTTCCTATATGGCTTTTGGGCATCAGTTCTGAAAATTTTTACCTTTCTCATCTCAAACTGAGAATCCCGGAGGATGTTTAAAATTCTTTTGTATTTCTTTATAATTTGGTGACGTATGTACGTACTTGTTTACCTATCGCGTAACAAGTCGCTATCGAATCGTCGTCACTGGTTTCGATAGCAGAACCAGACATCCTACATCAATGCCGGCTAAAATGTCCTATCGTTAGGTATTTTTATGCAAATCTTTTTTTTGATGTTTACATCTATTGTCAAGGATTGATTTCCAATTATAATGTATTGTTTTGAACATGCATGTTATTGCTGTATGTATTTATTGAAATACCCTAATTTGGTGGCCATTTTGGACGCCATCTGAAATTGAAACACATGTGAATGACACGAAAATGGGCCACATATTATTACTTTTGATCATGAGACTTCCATTCCATACAAAAATGGATTTTTATACCATTTATATGTTGCTATAATTTATATTAAAAGAAATATATCTTGGGCGGCCATCTAATTCGCCATCTGACATGAGCCTTTTTTTGGGAGGGGTGGGGTTACATCCAATTGTGTTGTGGTCTATCTAGAGAATTACAGAGTTATTGGTTAGTTCTGAGGTAGTAACAAAGGATGTGGCGGTATTCAGCTAGGTGGCAGCTTCTTAATATGCTTGGTGCTAGGGTAATTTTGTTACCTAGCATCCGTTGCTAAGAAAAGTGTTGTATATTTTGGCTCTACCCTGAAAAGATCCGTATTTTTTTTTTTTTTTTGGAGTGCACAATAATGGTGCCAAGTGTCATGCTTTTATCATTTTCTGAGCAATAGTTACTGTATTTGCACCCCTCGCCTAGACTATAAGTAAGCGTCGGGCCCGGTCAGTATTGGATGGGAGACCAGAAGGGCACAGAGAGGGACAAAACTACTTTTTAAGTTTGCGACTAATGTATCGTCTTTAGTGACATGTTTTTGTTTTTCTCTCTTAATAGTATTACTTAGAATACCCTGCTGTACATTTTTAAGTAAAGAGCAAATTTTACGTTCACTTCTTTTTTCCCGGTACTTGAACAGTATAGTAAGGGGAACTCACGTGCACCAACTTCCGTTGTTATAGAATTTCTTTCATTGTTTTCCTTTTATCAAATAGGAGCTAAACGCTTACAAATAGAAACTGAACGCTATTAATAAAAAAAAAAGACTGATAGGGGCTTTAATTTTTTTTTGCACTTATATTTAATTTGAGATTGTAAAATAACAATCATTTAAATATGTTACTAGAAGGTAAACGATTACAAAATAGAAAAAAAACCGTTTTAAATAAAAAATAGGCTAATATATATATCTATAATATATATATATATATAGTATATATATATATAACCATATATATATATATATATATATAATTACCTATAAGAAAACCATACGACACAGGAAAAGAAAAATGAAGAAATAAGGAAAGATAAAGAAAAACGTTTCTTTATTGGGGTTTGGACAAAATGACTGTACTCTGTCATGGGGGAGGGGATGGAAGTGGCTCTTCTTTTTTATGACCACATTCATACTCTCTATAATTTTTAACTTCCACAACGTCAATGCTATTGTTAATTCGCAGCTCAGACATTTCTCGGTCTGTAGAGGTGATCACGAGGAGGGTCCATGGGGATCCAAGATTTGGAAACATGTAGGTATTGTACTCTACATACCCTGTTTCGAGATATTGATCTAACAGGACGGGACCAGGTAGGGACTATACAATAGCAATTATGTGAAGTAATGCAAAACGGCATGCCAAACAAACAGTATGAATGATGTCACTGTGCTGACAGGCAAGCGGGCAGGCAAGTCAAACTTGCAATGATGAAACAACCCGATATCCTCTGATCCTCGGACTTTCTTTTTGAGGCCCAATACACACATACCTACAAATGAACCTCTTAAAGCAATATTTTTTTTGAAGGGCCCCAAGTTCAAAATGTGGAGATTTTTACACGGTTGCATTGGTAACTGGCTAGTTAAACTATACTGTGAATAGTTAAGCCGAAAATGTCTATGTGTCTCAAACGAAGGAAGTTGTACTAGAATAATTATAAATTAAAAAAAGAAAAATTTGTTTTAGAATTGATTTCCGATACTAATTCAACGGCTGCTGGAAACGGCCTTCCATGTGAAATAGCCGGGAAATAGCGCCATGTACGCGTCTACGCTCATCCAGTGTTGTTTTAATAGTTCGGGCAAGTCAAGGTAGAGGTTATTTTCTCGGAGGTGGCACTATTTAATCAGGACGGAAATAAACGTAGAATTTCCAGCTTGCCGTTAAGTCCAATATAGGATCACAATCTAATTATAAAAATCGCTATTTTGTGATAAATACGCATTTTTTAGCATTCTCATTCGCAGGTATAGTTCATTGACAATTACCAACGTAATGTGCAAACATATCAAAATTTGGAAAATTGGGAGCTCTTCAAAAAGGTTGCAAATATTGCTCATGTGTTAAAGATATTCGAGCATGTATTATTAACAGGCCAAAGACAGTCTGAGCTGACAAACAAGACAAGTATGTATGCAGGGATGTGGTAAGGTGGCGATAAGTAAGGTACCTTGGTTAAATTTGCATCTGTCAAGCAGGGTAAACGAGGTATTACTTCTCCTCAAGCCAATCACTGTGGCGCGCATTTATTTTGCTCCCCACCGTAATGACAGGTACATCCCAGGTATAACTAATATAGTTTTCTACCACATAGCCATAGTTTTTTTAGGTTGCATAAAACTATATTACTTTAAATAAGCTTGGGGCCACCCTGATTTTTGTAGCTTTAAAAAAACAAAATGGCGGCAAAATATCAATTTTGCGCTTAAAAATGCATATTTCCGTCGTAAAATGCGCCACAAAAACCACAGAATTTTAAGATACAAAATGCACAGATCGTGACCTTGACAAATGAAAAATAAATCGATTCTTTTTAAATCCGTAACCTACCAAAATTCAAAATGGACGCCATTGGAACGGCTCCTTCCAAGCCGAGAATGCGAAAAGTAATTTTCAGATTTATTGTAATTTGGGAAAAGGCTTTATTAACGTTATTGTTGAGCTTCTATCGCAAATCTACATGGCTATAATTTTGCTCCAAAATGCGCCGAAAACAAAATCAAAATGGCTGCAAAATACCAATATTGAATCAAATTTTTGGCTAAAAAGTATATTTCGGTTGTAAAATGCACAAAAAAATTGAAATTCCATCTTTTATTGTACATAGGCATAGGCCATTGCCTCGATAAACTTAAAAATTCCTTTTTTGGATCACGTGACCCAAAAACTCAAAATGAGCCGCCCACACACGTTAAATACAAGCGTAATTATAATTTTTAGTTCTTCAGGATATGATCATAATGAAATGCTATGTATAACTTGCTGTTGAGCTGCTAACCACAATGATAAATGGCTACATTTTGGCCTCAAATGGCAGCCAAAAAATCAAATGGCGGCCAGGATACCAACTCTGTCATAATCCATTAGATGTAATTGCCGGTGGTAAGATTCGCACCAAACGAGAATGTCCCCTCTTTTTTGGTGTACCAAAGAACGGTAATTTACCAATTTTATCACGTAACGTGGCCGAATCCTGGCTTGCATCTGCATCAACGTTTTTAAGGACGGACGTGCAGAGTATTGGTGGTTAGTGAGTTGTGCGCTTTGTGGTCCCGGTGGTGAAGCAGATATTAGCCGCGGGAGCCACAGTCTGGGCTCCATAAACCGATTAAGCGGATAAAGCGTGGGACTAATGTTACGTGAATAGGTCCACTGAATCGATGCCTATTGTTCACCATTGTTCCCTGGACTATGAGTACGCGCCGGACTATAAATTACTTCTACAAACCGGGATCCTCCCGCTTTTCAGTTGCAGTCACTGTATGGCTTTGTGTTTTCTGATTTCTTCATCTACATACGGAAGCCCATGCATAATAATTGTTTGTGAACTACGAACAGTTAATGCGAGGTGACGAACAACTTGCCAAGTCAATGCCTCTTAACAGTCCTTTAGATTGGAAACCATAAGATATGGCTCTAGAGGAAGCAAGCTCCATTCAAGGCATGCTTGTCACGGGAACCTAGCTTGGTGCGATGTTGCGTTCCTTCCTTATCGTCTTCCCACTGGCAGGATGTGTAGTTTTGCGCGACTTAACTACTAACTTACTCCAAACTACCGAACTTCTTGTTATCTTCTAGTAATCTACATGTATAGTTATAGTTCGAAGAGCCATTCTGATACAAGTCCAAGCCCGTTCTTGGTTTTGTATTTGTCAGCCCAAAGGAATTTGAAACAGGTTCTCAGAGTTTGGTTGGTGATCCTCTGGATACCACTTCTACTGAGAAGTATTTTCCTTGTGCTCGTGGTTATGCCATATTCTCTTCTGCCTGTAGTATTAGCCAATGTCAACACACCGCTTTCCTTGCATGAGAATAGATTGTGACATCTGGTATCTGTAGACGTGGTGTCTATTTTTGCCGGGAATTTGATAAGGCGTTTGTCTTCATCCCACCCACATTCACACCGACGTACGGTCCGAGCATGTTTATTCCCTGTCTTCAATTGACTATGTAGGAAGTGTATTCCAATCTATTGTTTAGGTAGAATTTCATGCATTTTCTGTGAAGGAGTAGAGAACTTATTATTCCACTGAATGTCCATACTGCATGCCACTCCCACTATCCATTTACCTTTCTGGGTCTTACTATATCTAGGGATAACCAAACATCTGTTTTCTCTGACACTTAATTATCTTTCACAAGTGCAGACCGGGCATTCTGTGTTCTTTCTTGGTCACTGGTCATTGCCTTTCTCAATTCTTTGTAACGGCGGCCTTGTCGGCAATTCTGTCATTTGAAAGTTCACATTGAACAAACTCGTTCCCTAATTCATGGTAGCTCTCTCACCCCCCATTCCAGTTCTTTCTTTTTTCCATGTCTAAGATACCATGTGTCCGTATACAATTTGGTTCTGATTCAAACCGCATATTTCAAAATGTGATACTTCGCGCACCTTGCATCATTTAGTTGGATAGAAAGGGCCTTTATTGGTAAGATCTCTTCTGTTGTTAATGTTCCTGTACAAGCTAGATGGATTGGTACACCTTAGTCCTGCTCACGTCCTTCAGGTATGGAGCTGACAGAGTTTCAAAATTCTTGGCAAGTGATCTAGGGAAAGCAGTAAATGAACTCCCCTGAAAAATCAACTAACAATGTTGTTTTCGTATATTCCACAACTTCTTATTGCCTTTTTCACCACGCTGGTTTAGTGGTCCAGTCATTCTTCTCCAAGAGATCCTTAAACTTGGTCTCCACACTGACCACATCTCTGTGTCACTGGGTCTTTGAAGATCTCTTGGCCAAGGAACTTCACGGATGCCTAGTGGGGGAAGGGGAACTGGTTCCCAATCTAATGCATAGATGAGATCATAGGTGCATATTAGTTGTCGATCCGTTCCCATTCTGACGGACTATAATGGCATAAATCTTCTTCATGGTCAGATTTGTACACTTTGTAACTTCGCCTTCATCGTTCTAGTCCACTTTAGGGAGTTCTTTACTAGTCGAAGTACCTCTTTGCATCCATCTACACAACTGGCTATATTGTAGATCGCCTGCCATAGAGGCTTTCTGCGTCCTATCTATTGCGGTATCTACAGGTTTTCCTATGCAACTTAAGGCAAGAACTAATATAGAAATGACAACGTTTTTTTTATTTAATTTGTTCTTTTTTGTTTGTTGATAATAATATTTCCAGTAATGTTACGTGCTATTTTAACTTATCGGTTTTAATGTAAAATATGAAAAACAAGTTGGAAATTTATATTCTTTGGTACACCAAAAATAGGAAATTCTGAGTTTGTGGTGTGTTTGTTTTACGACGACAATACTTATATTGGATTATAAAAGACAAAATTGGTGTTCTGGCCCCGCCATTTAATGTTTTTGGCTGCCATTTTGAGGCAAAATTTACTACAAATGCTTTGATCGTAGCAGCTCAAATAACAAGTTAATAATGCATCATTTAAATTATGATCACTATCTTGAACAATAAACTTATAAGTATGCATTTGTATTTAACGTTTGTGGCGGCCATTTTGATTTTTGGGTCCGTGATCAAACAATGGAATCAAAAGCTTATCGAGACAATGACCTCTGCCTCTGTACATAAAGGGGAAATTTCAAGTTTTGCATGTTAAAACCGAAATATACCTTGTAGACAAAATAGTGATTCATATTGGTAATTTTTGCAGCCATTTTGATTTGTCTCGGTCTAAATTTCGAGTCAAATTAGACTCCATGTAGATTTTGCGATAGAATCTCAACAATAAGTTAATAAAGCATTTCCAAATTACGAATATACTCTGAAAATTACTTTGATGGCCATGTTTAGCTGGAAAGAAAGCGCGTTCATGGCGGCCATTTTGAATTTTGTAGGTTACGGATGGTCAAGGTCAAGATCTGTGCCTTTGTACCGTGTGTCCCAAAAAAAACGCAACACTTGGTCGCAGGCGCCATAAGTTGAACAAAAGCACGTGACTACTTATTCTTTGTTGCAAAAGTAAGTGAGGCTGTTAGCTAATATTCCTGAAAACGTTCTAAGGGCTAGGGACAATAGTTTAAGAGTGACCCCAACAGTCAAGAACCCGCAGAACCCATGTTACAAAAAAATGAGGAGCTGCGTTAACCACAAGACTGGCACTGAAGAAAAGAATGAGCAAATACAAATATTGATTGCAATCAACATTTACTGCCCAATCTTGCAGACAAACTTACTGGGTCAAATGACTGCATTACATACTTATATTTAACTGTCATAAAAAACATTATTAAAACATTAATTTTGGGGATAAAATATGTTGCAAGACGATATAAAACTATGACTAAGTCATAGACAAACTCCACAGTACATAAACGATAAATGTGTTGGGCTGCAACTTGCTTATACTAAATAATGTTACATTCCTCAACTTAGGAAAGTAAACCTATGTTTTCAACACAAACTCAATAACAATATTAGTATATTCATTCTGTCATTAAATTTTGGGTTAAGAATATAACTCCTTTGTGTGCCGTCACAAAATGAATGATGATTAGCTCTAATCCAAGGCAGTCTTATGTGACAATCAAGAGTTTGTTGACATACTTTCCTAATTCCTGTCAGATCGTTGTGTAAAACGCAATGTTTTTAACTGTTATTGAACCAATGGAAAACATTCATATGTTATATCATACCAATGGAACATTTTATGGTTAATATTTGTTTGCAGGGTCAACTAGCTTTTAAAAAGGGGGAAAAGGTGTTGACTTAAGATTCATATTGGTGGTCTGGGGTGCAAAACGTATAGTGACGTGTTTGTTGTTAATAGCGCCCATTTGGTTAAATGGGTCCCGCAGGTTACTTGATTTCTGGGTCTATCTTAAAAAATATTACCCTACCGTTATGAAACTTTTCAGGGGTATTAGCTAAGTATCGCTCTTGACCTTACAACAAAGAAGAAGTAGTCAATGCTTTTGTTCAAACTATAGCGCCTGTCACCAAGTTTGCGTTTTTTGGGACACACGGTAGATTAAAAAGGGGGGGGGACTATGTGTTTCTCTGTGCGCATTTCCCACGGGAAAAGGCATTTTAGCCAAAATTGATATTTTGGCCGCCCCCATTTTTGTTTTTTAAGAAGTAAAACCAGGGTGCCCAAGCTTATTTGTTAAACAATATATTTTAATAGCACATAAAACACTAGTCGCTATGTGGTAGGAAACTCGATTAGTTATGACCTGGATGTACCTGTCCTATACTTTGGAGCGAAATACATGCGCGCCACAGTGATTGGCTTGAGGAGAGTAATACCTCGTATTTACCCTGCTTGACATATTCCTGAAACCAGGTACCTTACTTATGCGACACCTTACACATCCCTGCAATACACATTCTGTGTGTCAGCTCAGAACTTGTCTTTGCTGTAATAATAAATATCGATATATGGTTAACACTTAAAGAGAGAAAAATTAAAAGGTTCATAGTAGGGTATGGGTGATTGGACCAATTGCAACAATTCTGACCCTGTAGAATTTTATAGCTCTCAGATGGTCTGGTAACCAGTTTTGTCTGCAGGTTATCTCCACTGGACACACTGCCACGTGCCGACCAGCGTATATATTAAAATGTAAATCTGAGAACATTTGTAAAGGATAGCCCCAAGGTTATAGGGATTTTTGGGTATTATGATAATGATATTTTAAAGTTCAAGTCAAGTTCCTTTATTCAGCAAATATACAAAAAAAAAAATACAGGATGGCACAATATTTAATATAAAATATGCTAGGACTCCCGATAGACAACCCCGAGGCTTATTTACGTCGGTAGCCCCTTTTTAAACGAAGTTACAAAAATACGTATAAGAAAAGTTTGATCAATCATATCATAATTAAAATACTATATGCATCAAATAGGGCTGAAATTGCATTACTCCCCGCACCGCACAGACAACCGAACTATAATGTATCAATAGAAAAGTGCACGTCATATGGGGCGGTAGCGGAGGTATAATGCAACCATGCCAGAGCAAGAAAATGTACAACATGATTAGAGAAACTTAAACCTCGTCTTACCAGCCTTTTTTGTAACCGGTTTACCAAGGGGGGGGGGGGGGTGGTGGTTACCACCCCCTCGAGTGTTGTTATAAAGCACGATGACTTACGATTGTGATACCAATGGATAGCTATCGGTCTCCTCTTTCAATTGATACCCAAATAAGTGCCAACATACCTAGTATGCGTCCACAATGATCGTCTCAAGTCCGCACGTTCGCAAAATTGGCATTTTAGACCGAAAATAGACGAAAATCCAATTTTTGCGATAAAAAAATGGGCAGGAGTATCGGATTTTCATGCGGTTTCAGCTCAAATGCGGTGGCATTTGGCTAGTTTACATAAACATAGAGTTTAGAGCAATATTGTGCATAATATTTCAAAATGACACCCATAAATATCCTGGGTTGGCCAACCACCCCCACCACCTTCGACTTTGACGGCATACCCTAAACCCGGTGAAGGGCTACTTCACATTTTTTTCGCTAAAAGACCGGAAAGGATGAAGAACGATTACTAGAAGCTTGTTACAAAAGTTTTTAGGCATTAGCGCACCGGAGTGAAGTTCATGGGGGGGGGGGGTAACCCACCACCCCCCACATGGTAAGACGAGGGTTAAATTTGAAGGCGATCACTGATAATCTAATACCGATGATACATTGTGTAATATAAAGTATGTTTTGATTAATCAAAAACATAAAAGCCAACAGCAACAGAAGGAAAGTTGAAGAACGAAGAAGAGGATAAGAATCTGATACACAATAGATTTTGCTCAACAATGGAACATCAGTACGGGATATAAGAGAAGAAAAGAAAGAAAAGGATGAGGAGGGTAAAATCGAGAAGAGGAGGATTAGTTGAAAAAGGGCGGAGAGCGGTGAGAATATGAAGAGTAGGAAGCAATATAGTTCTTATAAAGATCAATGAGATTGTTTTGAGACTTTATTTGGAAAAAGATTTTTGGTTATTAATTGGATATAATTAAAAAAATTTTTGGCACCATGGTACTGATATAATGTTTTTTTTTCCTTGGTAGTTTTGACTCCAAATAAAAGGTGTTTTATAACCGACTATTCCCGACTCGTTTTTCATGTCACCTGCTTAGGGCACGCCGCATGAAGACCATAAGAATCACTTTTTTGGTCCACTGTTATTGTTTGTAGTATGTTTGATGTAATGTTAAGTGCAAACGTGTGGTCCAGTGGATGGAGCGCTCGTCCCGCAATCCACAGGTCGTGGGTTCATAGTCCCACTGCGGCCAAGTGTTTGTTCTTACCTTAATTCCTCCTTCTCCAAGCCCATGTTTAAATGGGTACCACATTATTCAATTGCTGGGAAAGTACAACTCTCTGTGCGGGAGAAGTGGCGAACCCCCCACAATCAAACATAATAGGAGGAGTCTGGCCCCAACGCCAAGGAAAAATAGATGGGCACTACGCGCACGAGCTTGCTCGTCACGAGACTTTACTGTTTTTGTACTATTTGATGTTGTTTGGTTGTTGTTGTTGTGAATCTGGTTAACAGTTGGCCTGTAATATCCGCCTTTTTCAATGATTTAAACCAACCTTGAGTCATAGGTGCACGTGGGATCCCCCATTCGTTGTTGAGGTGAAAGGTCACGTACCAGGGTCAAATGTCATTTGAGGTCATATTGTAAGAACTCAATTGAAACGTTGAAGTTCATTCGAACCAACATCTGCTGCTTTAATGTATATTAAACGGCAAACCTCATTTGTTAACGAGGTCAAAGGTCAAATGTCTTATGAGACCTATCAGTCCTAAAAACCGGGACGGCAGGCGACACAAAGCGATCCGAGGTCGCGAGATGTTATTATTTTCATCCTGTCACATCTGCATGCATCTTCACGTGTTCTTCTTAGCAGGCCTTGATTGGTCAAGTACAGCCTATGGAACCAATCAAAATTGTCCCGGTAGTACCAGGGCTTTAAACAAAAACCGTGAATCTATCTTTTTCAACATCCGAGAAGATATGACAGCTTTTAACTTGATTCATTACTTTAAAAAAAAAAACGTAATCATTTCATAATGCATGGAAGGTGGTAGTATGGAACAGAGTAAAGGGTGTTGCAAGAAATCCTTTAAGACGCCAAAGTTGCACTTTGACTCCAAGATATTCAATTAGCATGGCTGGACAAGCGTCTTGAAATATTTCAGCCATTCACGTCCGATGGATAACGAATTAGTGTGCGTAAATACTTTGCTCAGTGTGTTTATCCTCTTGAGTGCATCATTAAAGTAACCCTAATTTAACTACAACAAATTACTGTAGTGTCTTAGTGTCCAAATCTAATCAAGTTTCCATTATATTGTTTTTTTAACATTAACATCTTTTACTCTGAGATATGAGAGGACACTTAAGGTAAATCTGAGAGTGCCATTTCAGAAATCGGTTACATTGAGGCGTGTGTTTTATACAACTAGTTTTAAAAATCTGTCTTGCCATAATTTTAAAAAGAGGGAAAATGCCTGTTCCAACTGAATAAGCAATTGACCAATGGATGGATCCAGAGGAACAGCAGTGTCACAAGACAACAGAATAGATAATAAAAACAGCGCAATATGACACAACATCCAAGAGGGAAAATACATAGAAACAACCACAAACCCAACGTTTGGAAGGTAACGTTTTACTTTCGAAACGCGGGTTTTAATGGCTTGCCATTATGTATTAGTTTTGGTGTAACCAGAGGAGCAAAAGTCAAAAAAAAAAAAAAAAAAATCTCAACTTGTTTTTCTTATTCAAACTTGATTTCTTTAATAGAATTCCTGCTATGGTTCCGACATGTTGGATGTCCCACATAAATTGATTAATCCGTCGTAATGAGGACACTTATTTTTATTTTTCCAACAAAGCTTTATTTACGAGATACTCCAGAATTACATGTATAATCAATCTATACATTTCTACCGATTGAGCCCATTGAATAGTAATTTTCATAAATTAGAAAATCAAAATTTGACCTGTGATATATATTTAACTATTCCCCACCACAGCACTATGCCATTCATATTTGTTATACCATTGTACGTATTTTCTATCGAATAGCAATCCTATTTAATAATAGTTCTAATAAGTCATAAAACGGACTCACACAATTAAAGGGATCGCTAATATGTTATAATTTGTAATGACCGATCGCTAATAGTCTCGGCCTCAGAACCCTACATTAGATTTCAACCGAAGTGGTTTAAAATTTTGTTATTTGAAGAAGCACTATTTCTCTCATTTACCTGTGAATCTTAGAGCTAAAGGATATTTGTTTTGGAAGTTATGCATCAAAATATGTTCCATTTTGGTCGACAATATTATTTTTACTAAGTACTCTATGTGGCTTGTGAAATCGCGTCTGTTAGCTTTGCGAAAATCAAACGTATTGAAATATCGGAGCGAACATTACAGTTGGGGTTTGGGGTAAAAGGACATTTTAAACAAGATGGAAACTTTATAGACTCAAATCGGCAACCCCCCTTCCAATATTTAATATTCAAAAGGCCGTGAAATTTCCACATGACATTTGATTTAAGAGCACTTTATATGATTTTTTACCATATTTAGTCAAACCCACTATTATAAAAACAAACATTTTAAATATCAACCAAAACTCCAAACCTATTTTTTTGAAACCTTTCCTTTTCCAAGTGGCATACACCTGAACATTTTTAATACCCATGTTGACTTCGAGTTTAAAGTTCATAAATTGAAAAAACCCTGGTCATTCTAATGAAGCATAATAACCCATTACGGTATACCATCGATGCAAAATTAAGGCAAAGCTCTTCAGATCTAACTTTTAATGAACTATTAATTATTGATCGCTGAATGTTTTGTTATTGAAACTCATTTCAGGTTGGTTACTTGTCCAATGCCTATATGGAATCCATTTCATTTCGTGGGCATATGGTAATCCAATTGCTTTCCTTAACCAGTAACACTTTTAAAGCAAATATCTTTCGAAATATCCAAAGTACTAAATGTAAGTGATTCAGGCAGCCTTTTTGCGATACAGCTGGTGATTCCAACAATTACATCTATGTTCAATTTAAAATATCCTTTATTTTCATTCAACTTTATGAGTTGCCATTTGTATTTAATAAGTCGTTATGATAGCCCATCCAGGATGTCAGATAATTTTTTTAATCACCGATCACTGAACGAACTGATATTTTAGTTTGGTGAGGTTGAAGGGGGGAACGATTTCCTTTTTTTTCATCATTTGCTTCTTTAATTGTGGTGGTTTCATTTCACATGCCCTCTCCATAGAGGATACGCTACTGTCCTTGATACATGCCAAAATATGGACATATGTTGTACCTTGGATAATGTTTTCAATTGGAACCAATGCAGGGTTTAAGCAAGCGGTATTCTAAAACATTATGGATGGAGAAGCGTTTTCATTTGCATTTCGGTTTCTCCGACAACCCTGGAAGTGGAAGTTCAGAGCTTTGTGGTCACCATACCTCTCTGTTTTGTACTTTTATTCTACGAAAAACTACAAAACAAACCTTGGTGTTGAAAATGCCAACTGGTTACAAAATCTCGAGTATTTTTGTATTATTTTGCTCGTCCGAGGAAACTGTGTTATGAATGTCCGGATCTGGACAATAAAAATCTTAAAGCGGCACTGGCACATTTCTCAAAATATGAAATTTCTTCAATTTGCTCTCAAATGATCGTTTAGGCCATTGGAAGCATAGAGATACATTTTTCCATAAAAATAACATACTAAAAACAGATCGTACTCATTGATATTATTAAAACCACAAAGGTCAAAAACAGGAGTATGCGTAGTTAGTAAACATGCATACGTCAGTGCTGAATTAATGTCGCCGGCGACATTGATTATAAAATACTTTGTTTACCCATAAGGAGGCAGATTTCGTATTATCATTTCAGGTGAGGGGCTAATGTATATAAAAGCTTTAGAACCATGCCACAAAAGCAATTTTGAAAAAAGATGCGGGGGCCCTATGTTTCAAATGTGCCAGTGTCTTTACAGCGATCTAATTCATAATAAAATTAGCGGCGAAGTCGACAATCCACCTCGTAAAGTGAGAGCGCCTATCCCATCTAACCAAATTTGAATGTCCTATTACTAAAAAATTACGCAGTACGGATTCATTCATGTTATAATATATTGTAGCCTCAGGTGAGCTTTAACGGAAATGGAAAAGTGTGGAACTGTAGTGCCGTGGGTTCGGCGTTCTTCCAAGATGCCAATCTTCCGATTTTATTCTGAATGCGCTACAAAATCAACAAACCGAGAGTCCCGAGATCTCACCCGACCATGAGTAAATTTCGTCGTTTGATCTAGTCTTACGCCCATTAAAAGATGTTTAGTTATCGTCGACCGCCGGTATGCCTATGATTGTTGTTCATTTGTGATTATTTTATTGGCGGGAATACTAAGGCTATGATGGTTCAGATATATGATGTAGCTGGTTGCAGGAATTCTCATGTGACCACATCCACATCACCCAACCTTCTGATCCTCAAGTTACCAGTATATGGTTTCGTAGGCATGATTTCTTGATTGGGAAACGACTTTGAGACGCGTTAATGATTGCTAAATCAGAAAAAAATATAAAACATATTCAAGAATAAACTGAATTAATAAATCGAAAATAAATGTGCTAATAAACTGCAAATCAGCAAACGTGAAAGCGACCTAATAATTATTAAAAATTTAAAAAATCATGCTAATTAATCAGCTCACACTGAATATTCTCTACAATGAGTATATCGAGCGATTTTAACAGCGAACAAATGGTAAAGCAGTGCGATGAAAGAACAGTTCAAATTAAGTGTAAATCGACGTGGCCAAACGATCAGTAGACATGGATTACAACCCATCATAAATGGGCAAAACCCACATTTGTAGTCCTATGTAAATCTTGTTTTTGACACTTACTATTAGTCCTGCAAGTAGGTCTAATGACCTTATAAGAGTCTGCACGAACATTTTGTGTAGACTCTTGTGCAAGGTCATATTCCAGGCCTTATAATAATGGGTTCTTCCCTCGGACTAATTTATTCCGTGAACAAGGCACTCCACTTGTATTTGGTTCAGTAATTTAAAAAAGAGCTTTAAACATCAATTTTTTCTTTGAAAATATGTGGTGGGATAGGCCAAATGATTCATTGTGCTAAAAATGACTGCGATATAGCCAACTAAATGGTCACATTCTTTGTTATTTTATTGTCTTGTGACAGTAAGACACACGTGTGTTCATCTAAATTATCTAGAAAATGGCATATAAAATCTTACTGAATTTTGATTTGCTCGACAAAGAATTTGAGAGATCATTAAATTTCTTTTACCAATTTAGTGAAAATAGAGAGAGGGAGAGAGAGAGGAGTGTGTATGTGTGTGTGAGGAGGCGAGAGAGGGGGGAGTGAGAGGACAAGAAGAGAGAGAGAGAGGGAGAGAGAGAGAGAGAGAAAAAGTAAGAGACATGTTTGTAGTGCATAAATGTGATTTTAACCGCGCACTACCGTCTTGGGTATAAACCAATCTTCAAAACAGATAAAACAAAACTATATATGAATTAGCCCCTAATGAGCACTTAGAGCACTTATTCTCGAACTCGAAATAGATGATAAATGTATGTGTTGGGTAACAAGATAAATTAAAACATTAATTTTCACCTTAATGTTCAGAAAAGTATCCTACAGTGGGTGTCAATGGTGGGAATTACGGTATAACATTTGGCGGCTATATCGAAAAAGTATGCAGTTTTAACTTTCAATCTCAAATATATACTATTATGGTGAGATGCATGTTAGATGACCGGGTAACATAGGTCATAATCTTCACGTTGAAAATGAGAATAGATCTCACGGGATTGACCCACACATTGGTGCTCGAAGGCAATAGATTAAGGTGTTTTGGTACACTTACTAAAAGTTTTTATTAAATTTTGCAAGGAAGACTGGGACCAGTCCAGGAAATTAACAGCATAGTATATTTTCTAAAAATTAGCTGCACGCTGAATATACCAAATCGCCCCTCTAATTCAATGATATTTTATAACGTGATCGGTACCAATGTTAAAAAAGTGCACCTTTAACTTTATGGTGTCCTATATAGAGAGGAATTTCAGTGAGTTTATGATGGTGGAGTTTGAATGTTTAATAATAGAATAAGAATTGCAAGAATAAAGCACAAACCCGTCAAACCTAGCAAAATATGAGAAATTACACACGCACACACATACCAACAAACACAGACCCACACGCGCGCACAACACACACACACAGGAAGTTTGTTAGCAGCTTGGGACCCATAAAGGGGACCCATTTAAGGCGAATTAGTAGGTTAAGAGCATTGATGGAAAATAGTATACGTCACCGATAAGAAAGAATCTGGTATATAATATTGATGTTGGATTCTATCTATTAGAAATACGCTAGCCTGAATAATGTAATACGGGAATTTAATTGGATGAGTAGGTTTATTATGTCCTTTCAGAATCGTAGGTGTCGTTGGGTACAACGACCGCTGCTTTGGATTGAAAAGGGGACAAAAACAACTGAGTCCCGTTAATAAGTCGTACATAAAACTGCCGCCAAGGGAAACACTGAAAAGTGTCATTTGTCAAAAAAACCTTGGCAAAAAAAGTTAAAAACGTAAAAAGATATCCATGCTACATCAAACAATAATAAAATATTTTTTGCAGCAGTTGATAGATTTTTACTTAAGGGAATATCGTCTAGGAAAAGTTATTGGTTAGTAATTGATAAGCCATGTTTATGTTGTTTGTGTTTTTCTCTCTTACTTCGTTCGAGTCCACAATCCGTGAGTTGAGGAATTGCAAGGTTCAACTGCCATTTTGTGTTTTTTGTGAGATAATAGCATTAATTTTTTTGAAAGTTACATTTATAAGCTGTAAAATACAATAGAAATGTTTTAGTTTCAAAATGTAAATTCCTTTAAGGTCCCACATCCAGTAAATGTTATTAAACGCCATGTCTAAAAATGCCAAAATGTGAGTTGGAACATGTAATCGCAAGATCACGATTTTTTCTGTGATTACAAAGACCATCGAACAATGAAAGTCGTATTTAAATCAACCCCTGACAGAGACGTGTTGTGTTACTACAAGATATGTATCCACGGGAAAGACTACATTTTCATAATGTCTGTTTTATAAATATATTGCAATTACACATCTTTTCAGATCAAAATTTCTCATGAAAGCAGAAATAGGCTTGGAATCAATCCTACCATAAGCATTTAAAAAGGGATTGACCAATTCTCTCTACTTGCAATATTTATACACGCATCGTGTAATTTTGGTGAGTGTTGCGGATTTCCCGGCTGATTAGACGAAACACGAATATTTGTTTTCTAGGTTCCCTCAGTAATCTTAGGTAAATATTAAATGCATACTTCACTTCGGGATGTATTTCAAGTTCTTCGAGGAAATGAACACGTTATATATCAGGAAGACATGGATTGAATGGATGCTTGTCTTTTTGAAACTGAATGTGAAAAAAAAGAAGGCAACATTTATTTAAAACTTAATTGGTCCGCATCGGATAACGTATAAGATGGTGCGGTGGTTGATCATCGATTAATGCGATACTACGTAGTACTGTTGGACTAATTTAGCATAACTTGGGTGTTAGTCAATCGTTCTGGACTTTTTGTAACCTGACTGCTTCATGAGAAGTTCAATATGCTATATTAGCTTCGTCCAGTCGCTTGATGATCTACGACTAACTTAAACTAGCCAAACTTGACTAAGCTAACCAGTTGGTTATTGAAGGATTGTTCATCTGTTTTGAAAAAAAATGCGCCTTTCTAATGACTACCTTTGTTAACCAAGTAGTGTATGCTGGACGTGTTGTAGAGGGGTGCTGTCATTATTACGAAGGTTCGTTTAATCCTAAGGTTCCTAAATCCGAACACGAAGAATTTCCTTTTACCTACGTAGGCGCGTTTATCCGAAGTTCGTTGATCCGAACATTTTGTTCTTTCGAAGGTTTAGTATTCGACGTTCGTTTCTCCCAAGGATGTATTATTCCGAAGGTTCGTTTATCCGCAGTTGATCGTGATTCGAAAATAAATAACGGCCGTTGATCCGAAAATGAATAAGCTGAACGAATCTAATTTTCGGGCTAAACGAAGCTATTTGTTTTTTGGATGAACGAACATTAGGATAAAAACACTTCGGATTAATAAAACCTTCGAAAATCTTCGGATAAACGACCTTCGGAATAATGAACAGAATTTTCGGATAAAAACGAACCTTCGAAATTGCCGTTCCTTCGGATAAATGCGTAAACCACCTAGAGTGGCAATAACAACAAACGGGCAGAGTCTCCCACTTAAATGATGTTGATATTGAAAACGAATACGATGCGAGACTCCAATACTAACAGCAAATTTAACATTAAAAAAAAAAATTTTTTTCAGGTACTTTACCTGGTTCATGTATATCTGGTAGTATTTTTGTGTATAAATGATCGTCTGGCATGGGACCACCAATGATACAGTTGCTTATAATTGCCCTTTTGAATGGAACTTCTTCGTTTGCGCTCCGGCCGAATCACTTATGTTTAGCATAGCTGCATACTTGTTGGCAAAAGATTCACAGAAGGACAGAAAATAGAAAACATAATACCAGACTTACCTTTTATTGCTTTCACAGAAAGTTGAATATTTACAGTTTTTGATGATTGATTAGAGTCGACTGAAAGGATTCTGGTGCGTCTCCTAATTAGAATAGATTAAAATTATAATAATTATGGTTATGGTGATAAAAACTCCACTTACACCACTGCAATTCTGGCAAAAACTGACAGATTTCTGAATATAAAAAAAATACAACAAATACTGTTAATCTAAATAAGCAGCCCATGCACGTCCAATATTAAAAAACCTGGGCAGGTAAAACAATTTAAAATTTTAAGGCTGGGAATGTTATATGAAGTTATTAAATTAAGTTCAACAATCAAAATAATGTTTATGTTTAAGGATTCACACCAGTAAATAAAACTTGAGAAAAAAGGTAAGTCCAGCCCCCACTGCAAATGAGGCGTTTTTTTGGGGGGACCCTCGCTAAGTATACCACTAAAGAGAGAAAGTGCGAGACTGGTTGCAAATCATGGTTGGTATAAATATTAAGTATAAAATCTGTAGAATATCAAAAAAAAAGTTCGTCATTGATATGTTATTTGGATCCGACAAAACCAATTTAACCGTATTCTTACAGGGAACACCTGACTGAAAAAAGTGATCTTCACCCCCAGGTCACGTGCATGCTATAGTCTTCACGGTCCAGTCGCTCGAAAATTTTAGGGATAACTACCCTAATTTCTGATTGATTGGGTAGGAGATATGATGCCCTTCAAGCAGCGAATGTTAGCCTTTATATGGTCTGAGGAGTTCCATTGAGGAGAAAAATGAAGTTTCATCTCGGCCATTTTGTACAGGAACGAATGTGACCAGGATTTGGTGGTGTGAAAACCTTAAGGTATACGCCAACACAATATTACCTCTAAATTCAATCAAGTTATGAATTGTTCCGGTGGATCAGGCATCAACCTACGGCGAATACCTAGGTGAATTTGTTCTAAGGTGGAGATATCACTTTTTGACTTTGGATTGCTGGTATGAATGTATTGGTTCATTCTTTTTTGTAGTTTGCATGCTTGAATGACAACTCACAACCTTAGGAGTAAAACTAATTACATTGAACCAACATTGGTTTAAACATTAAAATCGCAATAAAACCAATATGACACTTCATGACTTGCCAGTTTTAAAACCAGATGTCATGCGTATGTTACAGGCAGTTTTGGACTCTCCTCATT